>JBAMDO010000172.1:0-136254 GCA_037074765.1 Mansonella perstans
GAATATCTTTTGATAGGCAATAGCACAAGTGTCAATTAATTTAAAATATTAACCAAAAAAATGGTAAAAAAGTTTCTTTCAAAAATTTAATTTTTATTCTAAGGAACAAACTGCAACTGTGGTAAGGCAACGTGAACAAATTAATGTGTCAAAGGAAAAACGAGCAGCAAAAACAATCGCTGTTATTATTTTTGTATTTTCATTTTGTTGGCTTCCATTCTTCTGCACCTATGTTATATTGCCGTTTTGTAATTCATGCTATATTCATCCAAAGGTTAGCTTACTTTCAATTTCAATTTAAAATTAAAAAAAAATTTGACATTACTTTATGTTTTGTATTTAACACATATATAAGTAAGATGTTAATTATGGAATAATTAAAATTTGATTTGTTATCTTCTTTTTTTCAATGCGTGGAAAATAACAATAACAATACATTTTATTAATTCTTAAAGTTTTCAAAAATTACTTAACACGAGAGCAAGAAAAAAAATTGAGCTTAATTAATTTTGGGAAGTTATTTAGCAAAAATTATTTCGGTTTTATTTTGAACTTTGTTTTTTCTTAGAATTTCGTTCATACACTTATTACTAGATTTCAATTTGGATTTTTCTTTTTGATTTTTTTTCCTGTTTATTTGCTCACATTAAAGCTTTTGCAATGAAATATCATAAATCATATCTTGTGGAAAAGTTTTTTCATTTTTAATTTAAGAAATAAAAATTAAATTCAATTGCAGATCATGCAAGCATTTGTTTGGCTTGGTTATATTAACTCAACGCTCAATCCATTTCTCTATGGTATATTAAATTTGGAATTTCGGCGGGCCTTTAAAAAACTTTTATGTCCGAAATTGGCTCACTTCAATCGTAGAATGAGAGTACGTCAAAAATAAACAATAAAGATTATTTTATTGTAACAATTCATGCAATGAATATATAATATATACTTAATATATCATTTCGTATCGTTTTTTTGGTGTGTGTGTCACTTAATTTACTTATAAATTGCCTTAATAAGTACAGTTATTTTTTGGAAAGAAATTACAAAATTTCATTTTAAATTTACTGCTTAACTTTAGCGAAGTTGCCTTAAGTACAATTGGTAATAATTTATTGTCATTTTTTCAAAATTTGTGGTATGAATAAAATAGGTAAAAAACAAATCTCATCATAATTGTTCAATTATGAAGCATGTTTTTTCTTCCCTGTAAATAAATATAATAAATAAAAAATTTTAATTGCTTTGAGATTTTCTAATTTGTTTTTTATAATGAAGGATAGCGATGCTTTCAGTAAAACTTAAACAGAATTAAGTGATAAGATGCAAATTTTGATAATAATAAATGCAAATTTAAAAGTAAGCAAAGTATATTTCAGTAAAATATTTACATTCAGTGATGGTTTTAATTTAAATTTTAATTTGGAAAAAAGTTTAAATGAGATAAAATGAAAATTTCCCGTTTAATCAATTGAATTTGATCAATTATCATTTAAAGATATGAAAATTACATTGATTACCTCATTAGTGGACCGAATCAGAAATGCAAAACATAAATTAAAGTGTTAAAATAAAAAAAGCTTGGTACATGACTTTCCACGCTATCCTGTAAAAAATATACAGAAATATACTTAAAATTGAAGTAACAATTCTAACAAAAAAAGAACTGAAGTTAACTTCATTTTATGTTAATTCACTTAGATTTTTAAAAGCACATTAATTTGAATTAATAATATTTAAAAAAATTTTTCCCATAAATTAAGCGTTGTAGTTGGTACATATCGATATTTTAAATTTTTAAACAATTATTTAAACTTTCATATTATCAGGGGTTGCCAGAAGAGAAAGCAGAAAATTATGAATGTTACATTCACAAAATATATTAAGAGAAATTAATAAATCATTTCCTTGCATTTTCTCGATTAAAACTTCAAAGTTCTCGAAATTTCATAAAAAATGATGAAAAGTAACAACAGAGCATCATCCCTTTTCCACTTCAATAATAAAGTGAAAATTAATGCTATTTCGATATTTTATCCAAATACTGTAATAAGTTAAGTTAAAATAATGAAAAACAAATAATAAAATGATATAAAATGGAGAAAATATGTATATATTTGTGTCAAGTATTACCTAATTAATTGTTCCCAAAATTTGTTCCAGTAATGTGGGAAAGTAAAAAAAAATTTCCGACTAATACTCAGCAAAATTAGTGTTTCCTATCTCATAAGATTAACGAAATGGCAATATCCTGAATAACAATTATTAATTATTTATCACAGTTCAACAAATTACATAATACATAATCATATGGAATTCAAGTTTGATTGAATTTTTAAAAAAATTAAAATTCTACAATATTTTTTTTTTCAATTTGCTTCACAGCACGCCAATTTGTTTTTTTAAATTGCAGTATTATACCATTCCATCATTCCCAATTTTGTGGTGAGCATCAAATTTAATAAATTCATTTCTCCTCGCTTGATGATAATGATATGTTCTTATCACTGTGATTATGCAATGGTGGATTAATGATGATTTGTCAACAAAACAAGGAATGCATGATTAAATCGACTCTTAAATTTAAAAATCAATTACAAATGTAAAAATTCAAACAGAAAATGATTTGAAAACAGAAAAGAAAAATTCAAACAGAAAATGAAATCTTTCAAAATAATAACAAGTGAACAGATATAAAGCAAATTTATTTCACTTATCATAAGTAAGTAATTGTTGATCTAATTAGTGAAACAATTGAAGAGAAAAAGTGAAACTGTAATAAACAACAATAATTTGATCTTTTTCTTGACTATGAAAATCAATAATAATTAAAATGACAAAAAAAAGAAAAATAAAAAAGCTTTGCAACAAATAACCCATGCAATCATTTTTACCATTCCGGATGAAAGAGTGGAAAAAAGTCAAAGATTAGGAAAGTTTGAAATGATGGAGTAAAAGTTGAGAATGGAATAAGAAAGCGCAAAATTGAAATTTTAGTAAGCCGATCGACAAGATAACCGAATATCAATTTTTTCCTCTTTTTATTTTTTAATTAAATTTGATTATACATTATCATTGAAATGATAAATGAAGAACATATCAAAGACAAATAATTACTGTATAAGCCATCGTTTACACGATACGATTATAACAAATTTGTAAGGAAAAAAGAAGTAATGCAGAAACTAATTAACACTGAATTATCAATCATTAATTTTTAATGATGAGACGAAAACAATTATATTACAAACAATTAATGTATTTATGAGTAAATTTCTTCAAATTTCACCCATCATTATTGTTATTGTTAAAGAACATGAGTGTGAAAACAACGAACTTTAATTTTTACAAGGTATGATTTTTATTTATTGAATTTTCAATTTTCAACTTTAATTTTTAATCAAACAACCTCTTATTAATTGATTTTCATAAAGGTTTTACGATTGAACGAATGAAAAATTGATACTTTTCGTTGTATTATGAAATATTGAAAATACAAAATATAACAGTAATCATAAATTAATGAATTAATCTATGCAACATTTTTACGTCTAACTTTTTTCTCATTCTAAATCTTGAGAATTTATAAATTATCCCTCAAGTTACCGTAAATTTGCATAAAAAAAAAACTTAAACATATGTAATTTTCTAAATGCTTAGTAGCAGCGACAAAAGCGAATGCTAGTAATTATTAATTAACCTAAATACTAATAAATAATTTCTCTTTGTTAGATATATTGAAAGATTTGGGCAATAAGACAAAAAATAATAAAAATATTTCAAAAATAACAGGAATTAATGCAACAGCATGTAGCAAACAAATAAAGCAAAAATTTGTCGTGGAAAGATTTCTTGTAGAGTGGATTAGGACTAGAGATGCAAAATTTATTTAAAGTTAATATAATAGCACTGCAATCAGGCAGTGACAATAATTTAGCATGATGGTGAATATCATACGATAAATCAAAATTTGTCAGTTAAATTTTCGTTTCGAACCAATAAAGTACTAAAATTATTTCGGTTTTTCCGATAAAACTTTGACGAAAAAACTCCTAATTAAACTTTGCAAAAATTTTATATTATGAGAAAGAGCTATAAATTATTTTGTTTCTGCAAAATTAATGCATGCTGTATATAATTTGCTATATATTCTGAAGTACCATTCAAACTATCATAATATTTGAAAAATTCCATTTCCATAAGCATTGCATAGTTTGGTCGAGCTTCTGTTTCTTTGATAAGGCTTAAAATTATCTTAAAATTATGATTTAAAAAAAAAAGAATAATCTAGGAACTTGGAAATGATATCAATTAATATACTGACCACGAATTGATGAACTGAACAGTTCTAATTGAATATACATCCGATGGGCCCATTATTGGCGCATCACCGTAAACAACCTGTTGAAGTTGTACAAAAAGCTCATTTTCATTAAATCTTGGATATGGAAATGTGCCAAGAGCCACTTCTTGCTGTAAAAGAGAAAGAGAAAGTATGAATTGTTGTTTTATCATCATTGTTTTATCATTTTGTCATTTTGTTTTGTCGTTTTTTTATCATTTTATCACTATTAATCAAGATAAATGAAATATCGATAATTTAAACTGATGAATGCAACAAAAGCTGATATTCAATCTCATTTATATTATTTGCTTTCGTCTTGATGTTTAAAGATTTTTAAGAAAAATTGTTTTTTTTAAAATCATGATACGAGCAAATTAGCATTAAGCTTTACCAATGTAATTCCTAGGCTCCAAACATCAGAACGTATATCGTATGCAGCATTTGTAAGCAATCTTTCAGGCTACAATTAATGTAAAATCAACCAATCAACAATATTATAACAGATAGCTGGTAAGAAAGTTATTTTAAAATTTATTTAAATTTCGGGATTTTTTTTAAAATAACATTTGAAAGAAAAGTATTAATGCTTGGGAAAGTTATAACTTTCATAAGTTAATATTAATAAGTGGAAATTCATCACTATCATACAAAATCTATCCGTGAAAAAAAAACAAAAACTAACTGCCATATATGGTCGGCATCCTGCTTCACGTGTTTGCGCCACAGAATTAATTAAATAACCGGATATTCCGAAATCACAAAGCTTAATATTACCTCGTAAGTCCAATAAAATATTCGATGGTTTCACATCTAAAACATGATATACTAATTTTTAAATAACTGCAGGAAGGAAATTTGTCATGGGATTTACTTTAATTTATTAAGTAAAACTGGTCTCTTTGTAATAGTTAAAATCTCCCATTAATTTACCTATTCATAGGTATTTAGTACTAAACAGTAATGTTAGCCTAAATACATACCTATTATTACTAATACGGATTTTTGAAACATCACTATAAATTGACTAAAACATGTAATTAAAACTATCTAGCATCCTAAATTCTTTTCATCAATTATATGATATCTAGAAACTGATGACATATAACTTTTGATATAAATGAAACATTCAAAGTATGAAAACCATAAAAGTAATTCTAATATAAAATTTCAAATGACAAAAGTTGTACCTCGATGAATAATTTTAATTTCATTTTTCAGATGATTTAATGCTTTTAGAATCTGAAATAATGCTGTTTGACAAACAATTTCATTAGATAGTATTCAATGGATCATTTACCTTCTTTTATCAGTTACTAACACTTTTGCTTAACTACTCATTTATCATATAATAATAGGAAGGAAAAATTTCCCACACATTAACTAAAAGAGTTACAATAATGTACCGATACTGCGACATGGCCAAGTATACGCTCATCAAATACACCATAAGTATGCTTATGAATAGTCTTATACAAATTTTCCAGTGATATATCCATTAATTCCATACAAACCAAACAGTCGCCCTGAAGTAATTGTCCGAGATGAAGTATTCCAAGAGATTTTCATTCATTATCAGTAGCCATTCAGGAGAAATATAATCAACTAATTTCATCCCGGTTCAAAGATCAATTTCATAAACTTATTTTTTCATTATTTAAAGCTTAATATTTCGGCGGCGCATAATAATAATAAGAACTGAAAATTAACATCCATAATTCATAAACATGGATTAACCTCATGAAAAGTAAGACCATAAAAAGTTACAACTTGGGGACAGTCTGAGGCTTTTTTAATTGCATCGACTTCCTGCTTTAAACGTTTCATTGAACGATTAGCTTCGCCATCATCATTTTTGCCCGAAATTATACGAACTTTCTGAAAAAAAAAAGATAATGCAAAAAAATTTTACTATTTTAGTCAGCCAATTAAATAAAGTTTTCGGAAGTATCACTTAATAATTAGGAAATACTTTTCGAATTATTTAAATTAAAACTGATCTTTACTACCAATAAATTCCTTACTTTAATTGCCATAAATCGACCCGTTTCATTGTGACGCACCTTATTTACACGACCATAAGCACCTTCACCAATTGATCCAAGATCTGTCAAATCCTGTAATACAGCACCAACCATAAGCAAGACCGTTCAATATTGTTATCAGTTTTCGAAATTCATGGAGATTTAATTTTTCTGAAAAATTCAAACATTCAGGAACCCTGCAGTTATAAATGTATATTGTAGCATACTTGGAGCAAGAGTAAGGCTTATAACAAAACTTATATATATTCTTATGCAGAATTAAAAACAAATAGCTTGGAATTGGAATGGGGAAATCCGGAAATATCTAAGTGCAGTTGAATTTCTCATTAGATTCAGCAAGGAAAGAAGTAATACCTCATAACCGAAGCAGTATTCCTTTGGTTCATTTGGAAATCGTAACCTACCAGAAATGAACATCCGGATGAAGCCCCTGCAAAAACTTTTTTAAATGTAACATTTTACTGGAATAAAAACTATTTATCTTCTACCGAAAACAGGAATGATGCATTCTTAGCTTTCTTGGATCTGCTGATTACAGAGTGAAAAAATAGATGAAAGAAGCATCTCACATGTGTGAAATTTTCTCGACATCCTTAGCCCCATCCGGAACCATTTGAGCATCACCCAATTCCATCTCCTCTGTTAATTCGTCTTTTGTTGCATTCCTTCCCGAAAACATATCTGGAAGATATTTGCTTCGTTGATAATTTCGAACAGATTACCGGTAATTACTGGTACGAATACTTGGATATGTGGTTCAGTTTTGGGCTGAAGGACTTATTTCAAAATTATTTCAGTGGGTTTGGCGCATGATTGTGCAGTTCAGTGAAATTTAGTTGAAGATTGTACAGTTTAAGCAATCAACAGATCATATAGTTTTAAAGGTATAGTTTAGTTAAGACTTTATAAAGTTCAAGATGGTATACTATAAAAGATTTAGTTTATGTTAATATAAATCAACGGGTTTTGTTTAAATTGGCATGACTTAATGAGTTTCATTCAAATAATTCAAGACTGTATTGCTTAAAATAGTTGGTTTGAGAAAAGTTGTAGTTCAATAAAGTTTTACATAAGATGACACAGTGAGAAAAACATAGTTCAAGATGTAATCCAGTGGTTTTAGTTCTAATAATTCAAGATTGCATTCTTTAAAATAATTACATTAAATTTATTTTAAGATGAAGGGCATAGTTTAAGATAATGTAGTTCAACAGATTTAGTCAACGCGTCATGATTCAACGGGATTTAGTTTAATAGTTGATACGTTCATTTCGAAATGGGAGTGTTAAATGGGTTTAGTTGATAGTTAATACATGCATTTCGAAATAGTACAGTTCAATGGGTTTAGTTCAGAATTGTATGATTCAAAAGCTTGGTTTAAAATGACACAGTTCAGTCAATTTAGTTCAGTACTACATATTATTGAAAGCTACGTTTAAAATGATACAGTTGCACGGATTTAATTTAAAACGGCTTCAGTTAAATTTTCAATTTAAAAATAGTTCAGTTAGTTAGTTTTGCATTGTATGGAAGGGCTTAATTTAAGGTAGCATAGATCAATAGAATTTTTAGTTCAAGAATAGCACATACAATGTTCAGAGAGCTTTTCTGGTTTACATGATATAGCTCAGTATGTTAAGTTCAAAATGATCTAGTTTAAAGGACTTCACGATTGGATAGTTCATGGGTCTAATTCAAAATGATACGATTCAACAGGGTTAAACTTACGATTGCACTATTTTACAGAATCTAGATAGAAATAGTATAGATCAATATGATCTAGCTCAAGATGCATGTATTCAAAAGGCATATTTAAAAAGCGTAGGAGACAGAAAGTTTTCATATAGGTGAGCCTGAATGATAAATATAGTGTGCGTGTGTGACACTATGAATTAGTTTACGCTTGATCTGTAGAGTGTTGGTGGAAAAGAGAGTGATAGAGATTGATAAGATTTGAAGATATTTATGGTAGAGATTGATGGAACTGGAAATATTTTGAATATTTTAGAGGAATCGTGTGAAATTAAGATTTTTAAAAGCAGTATAATATTAGAGAAAAAAGTTTTGTTGGAAGTTATACGTACAAATAAATGATATTGATTTATCCTGGCATAGATTCTCGAATGGTAGTATGACAGGTGGTTAAAGGGACAGCAGAGAAGCAGAGAGGAAGTAGTTTGGCAAAAGACATTGAGAGAATGACAAAAAAGAGTAACGAAAAGTACATTGTAACGATGATGTTCAAGATAAAAACATTGATGTCAACGAGAAATAGGTATTTGAAATGGCATTTAAAACCTATAATTAAATGTTTGACCTTTCTTTTAATTTAATTTATTATAGATGATTTCATCTGATAAAGGAAGAGATTTTGGATTGTTATAATTTATTCAAGCATGGAACTTTAAAAAAAAAAAAACAAATTAAAGGATTTTTTGGAAATTTTAATTTTCGATTCTTCATAATTACTTTCAATTGTAATAGATATGGATTTTGTAGAAATTTTCTATAGCAATTTTATTATGATTGTCTTGTTTTGCATGTTTTAGTGCCATAATTTGAATTATGTTAAATGCAATTAAACCTAATGAGCTCATTTAGACATAGCTAAAATAAACCTAAACAAACCTAAAACATACTTAAGGAAGTTTAATGTTAACAATTTTACCTTTACTTTTTTTTTGAAAAAAAAAAAAAAAAAGATAAAGCAAAATTTAAGCCTTCAATAAAAGCAACTATGGCAAATCCTTTCAATTTAGTAATATTTCTAATAATTTTCACAAATAAACAAATTTTAAATTAGCTTATGCTATTTCTAGAATAGGAAGTTTAAGCACATTTTTAAATTAACATAGCCATTTTTGAAAGGGAAAATTTACGTTATAGATGGAGAACTGTAGATATTTATTCGTGTGTACACAGAATTGTTGTCACCATTTTTCATCTCTTACTAGGTATATTTTCTATCTCTACCCGAATTTTTTTGTAAGTCTTGACCTTTTCTAATAATGTTATCTTTAGAATGATCATGTTGATTTTTGTATGAGATCTTCACATTTTATCATCCATCAAAGATTGATCAGGTTTCAGAATACTGGATTTTTTTTTCTTATGACATAAATGTAATATCTAATGAAGCAGTCATTTTTTCTAATGTGGCGAAATAAATTTCTTCACTGCTTTATTCATAGATTGAAAACAGCTGATCTTTTCCATTTTTCAAGTCTTTCAAAGAAAGTACAGATTATACGGATACCGTGATTTTTTACCTCTAAATCTTTCTGAACTTTTTAATCACTTCTGACCTCATTTCGTTTGAATTATCTTCCGTCTGAAATTTTAGCTCATATCTTGACTGTTTACATCACTTGATATGGTCAATTTTTCTTGAAGAGACATTTTAAGAATTGAAATCTTATACAATATTGAATAATAAGGGATGATTAATTGCCACAGAAAACATTTTCTTCATGTTTTCAACTCAAATTTTTCCATCACGAAAGGATCACTGATAGCTTTTCAT
Source organism: Mansonella perstans (assembly GCA_037074765.1). NCBI lineage: Eukaryota > Metazoa > Nematoda > Chromadorea > Rhabditida > Onchocercidae > Mansonella > Mansonella perstans. The sequence continues at coordinate 9,911 of JBAMDO010000172.1, forward strand.
TCTGAATTATTGTACTTCTGGCTTACTGACATCATATGCCTGCCGAATGCTTATATTTTTCAAGTATTCTTCTTTCCATCATTTTCGTTTGTCTTTCATTGCTAGGGTACAGTACATTAAGTTACCTCGATGTGAGAGTGAATATCAATGCAGTTTATATTAAACTCATAAATTACCTACTTTTTTAAAAAAATGAAGCTACATTTGTTGTGATCTTTCTATTAGGGTTGAAAAAGATTGAATAACAAAGTTGGTTGATCTGAAATTGGCAAGAGTATATTTACTTTTTTTTCTGTAATCATATCACTATTTCCTGCATCTTTCGTTAAATCTTCCATTATCAGTATTATTTATTTTTTATCGCTAGTCATAATGCCAACACCATCATCCAATTTGATGGTTAATGATAGTGGTAAAACAAGTAAGATTGAAATGAAGTGTTCGGATGTTGAACGGATATGGGTTTCATAAATTTGTTAAATGTGATTTTAACCATTCCAGAATTCATTTTAATTTAGGAATGCTGCAAAAAGATTGGAAATTGCCTATAAGGAAAAAATAATCCTTTAAAATTTATCTGTTCCAAAATAAAATCTGAATGTAAGTAGCATCTGTACAAATGTAATGATACACGTCGAGGAAGTACATGGAGTATAAGCAAGTAAAATAAAGATTAATTACGATCATTAAGATGACTACAGTTTACAGTTCGATTAATCACTTATTAGTTAACGAACAGGATGAAGAAAATATCTTGATAGGTGACAATTTCAACTTTTGCCTTTTTTTAAAAATAAAACTTAAGATAAAAGTAACAAATTAGTTTCACAGAATAAAGGGAAGCAAACGATTTTATGAGTGGTGTACCTGCATTTGTATCCGATGTATACCAATTCTGCTTGCATTTATGATTAAAAAGGTTAAGCTTTCGAAAAAATTTTGAATTCAGTGAGACCAAAAATAATTAAGCGAAAAAAAAGAATATTGTAAGCCATCTTTCAGTCAGTACAGTGCTCACTCGTTATTTAAACTATTTAGTGATGGTAAGTGACTGGAAGCACTTTTGTCCAATAATTTGTTTTCATTTAGCAAAGTTTTTTATGTAGATTTATGTAGCGGGATGATGAATATGTTTTTTTCTTTAATCTGCAACACTTCGTATCGAGCAGATATATTATTAATATAATTACTATCTAGACACAACGATAACTTCAAAAAGTATAATTTGATAATTTTAAAAACAAAGATTAAAAACAGTACAATAAATACGTAATCAAGAGATTCAATAAGGAGAATGAATGGAGCGGGGAAATGATGGGAAGCGGCGGAGAGGATGGGGAATAATATAAATAAAAATACAAAAAAATTCATAAATATTCAAAGGTAATAATCAAATTATATTAAACTAATGAATAATAATTGCTAGAAGAAAGAAAAAGAATAAAAATTGCAATACCGGGAAAACAAGGAATTCATTTAAAAAAAGAAATTGCGTTTTATCCGTTTAACATCCAAAAAAGAAGTGAAAAAGGAAAAAAGGACATGATAAGAATAAAAAAGGGAAAAAAAATTTTTGCATTATTCATTAATATTTGGGATTTATTCAAATCTAACAAAAATCTATCATTGCAGCTATCTGTAAACATAATTTGTGAAATTTCAAATTTTTATTTGATTTGCTAACAGAAATATGACAATTTGCATTTTCTTTTTTTTTTTTGGAACATGCAAAGCAAAAATCAAATGAAACAAAGATGGGACGGACTAAAACGAGCAAAGAAGGAAAAAAGTTAGGGCAGGAGTACAATTTGGGAAAGAATGAAGAGAAACTGAAACGGAAAAAGTTCTTTTCTTCCGTTAAAATTGAATCTACGGCTAGCAGAAATAATTTGAGCATACGAAATGATCAACAATATTTGTTTCAAAATAATTTTTAAAAAAATACATAGAGATTAGAAAACTTTTACGAATTTCTTTCTCCCAGAATTGAACTGAAAAAAGGAAAAAAGGTCCCACCTATTTCAAACAATGGATTTGATATAATTCTCTTTCAAAAAAAAAAAAAAAAAAAAGAAATATAGAAGCATGAATTAATGAAGTAGCCTTTAAAAAAATTTTAAAAAACAATTCAAAAAAATACTGATTTGAATGCTCAAAAATAAAAAAAGCAATGTGGCTATTAAATAAATGTTTTAATTGATGATGCAAAAAAAAATCAAATTTTGACAAATAAATCAGCGACACTCAAATTCGAAAGAACTGATTCAAAATGAAAAACATTTTATTAAATCAAAAAAAAAAACTTAAATTCAACTATAGCAATAATGCTTTTCAACTATTATAATCATGAACAAACAATAATGCTTTTCAACTATTATAATCATGAATAAATAGATGGATGGATGATTTTTTCATGATAATTGTTGTTTACAGATGAAATGACATAAAGGAAGTCAAAAGTTTTGCGCATATGTCAAATGATGATGACTTCAAGAAGTTTAGCTACTAGAAACAAAAGTTCAAATATTATAGAACACAATATACTGTAGAACAAAAATGCTTCTTTGAAATCTGTTTGAAAAAACGCAAACGAAAAAAGACGATGAACATAGCGTAATAGTTAATACTAATTAACATGTAATCGTATGCCAATATCGACTGAAAGAATGGGATCTCTCAAAGGAGCAACTGAATTATAATACCACATCAAACACAATAAAATACGGTATGGAAACAATAAACAGAAAATTTAAAAAACCTCCAGAAAAATGATGGAAACTATTACAACTCCAAGAAGCTCATCATCTTATATGTATGTAAAGACCGCAGTAACATTTTTTGAAACTTGCTTTAAAATTGTCCAGATCTAGTAAACTTTTCACAAGGTTACATGATGATGCAATTACTTAGAAATAATCTGAGAAAAATTCACATTCGTTAAGCTGAATGAGAAATTCATCAAGAAAAAAAGAAAACTTCTACTAAATCATGATAGTTTCAGTAATAAAGGTAAGTCAAGTTAGAATAGATTCAACAGGTTATCATATATTTAAAGAGGTGAATTTTATCAAGGCATAATTGATAACAATACTTGGGTGTAATTCTTCTAAAGTACAACTGAATTTGTAACCTTCTTGTTTGTATTGTTGTTTTTAGAATATAACTATTTCAGAGATCATCATTTATCACCTATTATCAATTTTTAGCTTTAAAACCTATGAAAAAAAAAAAAAAAAAAGAAAAAAAAAACAAGTCAGGTAAGGATCAAAGTTAAGAGGAGATAATTGCACAATGTAGCAAAAACATAAGTTACAACCGAAATTTAAGGCAAATAAATTTGCGGACAATACACACACATACATACATACATGCACATACACATACAACAGACAGGCACAAACACGCATAAACACAAATTTGAAATATTTATTGAAAAAAGAAAAAAATACAATGTTTGTGATGAGGAAATGGAAAAGTATAATGACTGGACGTGAAGTTCAATTTTTATTTTTATGTATAATTAATTATTTAACATGTATTTGAAATCATATGATACGAGATTTTACATATTATACTGATGAAATTGCTTCCATTTGTTTCGATTGCCGTGAATCAGATCGTGAAATAATATCTAAAATGAAAATATTATGAAATGAATCAAAATAAAAAAAAAAAAATCAACTAAGTGAATTAAACAACAAAATGTTGAATGTTATTGTAACACGAGATACAAATATGAAAATAAAAAATTGTTACAAAACATCAATTCAAAACAGCAAACAGATGGATAAATGAACAGCAGTAAATAATGTATGATACAAAATCATACGTACGTACGTTACGTGCACACTAGAATCATCTAATAACTACCTTTTCCTTCCTGTTCCACTTGTAATTTTAACTGTCGACTAATTTCACGTAAACGTGCAACACTTGGACCACTTAACGATGGCTCGCGACGATCCAGACCTGCTTGAAAAGCTTTAACAACTCGAATCTGAAAATTCAAAAAAAAACAGTTTTAATTTGTGAAAGCTTTTATTAAAAAATCAATAACAAAACTTAATTAGCAATAGCAGCTATAGTAGTAGTTGTCGTTGTTTGTAATAGTAGCAGTAGTGCTAATAGTAATAGTAATAGTAGTAGTAATAGTAGTAGTAGTAGTAGTAGCAATAGTAGTAATATCCAACAAAAATGAAGAAAATAAAATAAACAACAACAACAATGACAACAAACAAATATATGCCAATTTTTAAACACTGCAACAAAAAAAAACGCTTCCAGAAATAATACCATCAAAAAAAAAGAAAAAATTTACTATTATGAGATAGAAAGAAAAGTTGAAAAAAAAAGAAGCATAACTAATAAATTTGACTGAAAAAAGAAATTCGTCCTTACTTTTTAAAAAATGAAGTTAAAAACAATAAGATTAAGAGGATAAAAGCGACTGATCATAAAAAGAAAAAAGATCAATTAAAAAAAAAAGTAAAGAAACAGAAGCAAAAAATTAGAATAGTCCAAAAATTACTAGTGAAAAAAACTTTCTTGATTATATTTAAAAACGGAAATACAAAAATATTAAAGAAGTAAAACCAAAAAAAAAAAACAGATATGACAGGGAACTGAAAGTTCGGAAATTACATTAATGATGTTTAATTCCATTTTGCATTAAAATGACTTAAATTTAACTTTAATACTTCAATTCCAGAATCTGACCATTTCCATAAAAATAAAAATTTTAATAGAGTAAAAACTTTAGAGAATACTAATAAGGATTAATTAGCGCTCATATTTGAACAATAAAATATAATGACACCCCAAATATAAAACAAAAATTTCAATTAATTTTTGATAAAAACGATAAAAAGTAAATCTTTGATAAAAAATATAAAAGTTAACAATGTAATATTTGAATTTGGACAAGATCTTACAAATAAATATACTAAATGTCGAATGATTATGAATTTTGAAATATATTTAGAGCAAGAATGGAAAAAATAATAACTGCCAACTTTCCTGTTGTAATTTCAAATTTTAAATATTCGTCCTTCCTTTTTTTTTTTTTTTCAAATATTTTCTTAATAAACAAAACAATCATTTCAAACATTACTTTATCAAACTCGAGCTGTAAAATTATACGCAATAATGCGCAATATAAATTTAAAAGTAGAATTATATGAAGCGTCACTGTATATTCATATCTGCTTTATGCACACATGCATGCATATTAATTAATTAACTAACTATCTAACTCATTACTGATAATTTGTTTAAAAAGGTTAAAAAAAAAGAGGATTATGTTGTGTTGTTCATTACAAAAAAAAAAAAAAGAAAAAAGAAAAAAGGTGAAAATTCATCAAAAGAAAAAAAGGCCGGAAGAAAATTAAAGTTGAAGATGAGGAAGAATTAAAGAAGAAAAAGAAAAGAAGAGGAAGGCTAATTAATGTTAATTAAAGTACCAACAAAATAAATAAAAAATAATAATGAAGGGAAATAATAGAAGAATTTGGTGCTCGTTAGTTTGAATGTAACAATAATTAATGATATTGATAATGATAATAGTGATAAGAAATGATGAGACTAAATAATGCAAGCAGCAACCAGCCACAGCACGGCGCAATATATACACAACAAACCGTGCATTTTGACAATAAACATAAAAATTGGATAGTTTGAATTTTTTTTTTTAAAAAAAATTTTAAAGTCGAAGCTTGAATTTTTATTTTTTAAAGCAATAGCACTGATCCTTCGTTTTCGATGGGAGAAAGGAATAGGGAAAACAATAATATAAAGTTCTTTTTCGCTTAAAATTCAAATTCGAATTTTTGATGTTTAATGTAAGAGATGTGTCGTGCGTGTGCGTGTGGTGTGGTGTGGTGTGTGTGTGTGTGGTGTGTGTGTGTGTGTGTGTGTGTGTGTGTGTGTGTGTGTGTGTAGAGGTATTAGAGAGAGAGAGAGAGAGAGGGGCAGAGAGGGAGAGCAAGAAAAAATTCCCATTCCATAGAATTAGGCCCATGAAAACGAAATACTGTGCTTTTGCGCTTACAGCCTGGTCGGTTGGCGCTGAACTGAGTGGTACCGGTATTAAACGATCGGCCATATCCCCGCCAATAACCTGCAATCACTGAGCAGTACCTAGTGTTTAATTCATTGAAAATGTTTGTATACAAAAAAAAAAAAAAAAAAAAAAACGAATTCCATTTCTCGGAAACAGAAATTGAAACACATTTATACGGTAGCCTTAAGGCTTTTTTCCTTCCCATTTAATACCTGCCTGATGTGTCATTAATGATGCACGAGAATTGTGACACGGTATTTCTGGATTTTTCCACTTCAGAAATATGTGTTTAATTTGGTACCAATGAATTCTACATTAAGTACGACCATTCATTTTTTAGGTTGAAATAATTTTTCTAGAAATATAAAATTAACAATTAAAATGGCAATACTCGTCAAATATGATAATCAACCAAAAAAAAAAAAACGTTTTTTTTCTCTGAAAGAATAATTCATTGCACGAGAATCGATTTGCCAAAATCTCCGAATACCTAATTAGGCTTTTATCTTTACCGCTTTTTTTTTCTTTTCCAATTGAGAAATCCGAAAAAAAATTAAAACGAACAATGAAGGCTATTCAGCACCAAAATAATATCATTGCATTGTATTTCATAATTTTGATTTAGTGTCGAAAAAAACTCAAATCATTTCTAACAAAAGATTTATGGACTTATTGATAATCATACAGTGTCACATAATGATTGATTCAGATTAGTAGCAATTAAAATCAAAATATTGCTTTCAGATCGAATTACATAGTGTCTTAGTGGAAGTATGAATGCGAACATAAAAAACTCTTGTCATTTGCTTATTTCAAATATCGACATAAATGTACTAAAATGAACCTACGTGAAATCTTACCATAAATCTTCCATGAGGTAAACACTGAAAGAATAACAGGGTATACTAGATGTCAAGTATTTATTTATATATATGTGTGCGCATGTTACTTTTGCTTTTTTATTTCATATAATCGGTTTATAATTTGAGCAGAATTTAAAAAGTATAAGAATTCCAGGTTAATAAGCCATCTTTATTGAGGCTCACACAGATTTTTTACAATGACACGAAATCTTGATTAGTATTAAATAATGAGATTTTAATAATTCAAATCTATTAACATCAAATTTCAAAATTATTATTAAAGTGTTAAAGCCGTGTAAAATTACGCTACTTTGCAAGAATAACTAAAAAAAAGTTTACATGATCTAATCGTTCATCAACCAACTCAACAATCAATTTCGCTAGAAACTCACTATGAAAACAAAGAAGTCATATATAATTTGAACTAGCAAGTAAAACATACCTATTTCGATACATTTACCCTGAAAGTAGTTAGTTATACCGGCAACCATCCTAAAAAGAGATTATCTGTTCATCGCAATTAAAACAAATCCCAAAAGAGAAGTTAACTGATATTTCAAGATTTGTTTCTTTTCAAAAGAGACTTCACTTTAATTTCTATGAAAGAGGAAGTGTAACAATCATATTACAAAAATAACTTTACAAAAACAATCTAATTAGAGAGTGCTTTGAATAATAACATGACTTATAAAGGGGGAAATAAGCAGGAAAATTATTTTTGAAATGCAAAATGAAACTTAATTAATATCAACGATGAATGCACTCCATTTGTGGGATTTTGAAAATTTCGGACAAGATTTCACATAAACTATATGCAAATACTAGACATTTCTAAATATCTTACTTCAACTTCCTGAAATAATGACTACTCAAATAGACAAAATTCTTTTCGATATTAATTCTTACTTGGGAATAAAACAAAAATGAAAAAGGAAATTCACGATATGATATAATTTAGCAGAAGAAGAAGCTACCTATTCATGCAACAATGCATGAAGAAAAATCTAAAAAATGAAAATTTTAAGCAAAAAAGAATGCTTGAAAAAAATCCCTAATACAGCTAATACGGGAAATATGAGATGAGGAGATCTGAGCAAACAACATAAATATATTGCTTCTACCACTTCTTCACGAATAAAGAGATCTCAAAGAGGAGTGAAAGCGGAAAAAAATTGGGACGAAAAATAAAATGAAATTATTCATTTCTCATACAGCACCTCTTCGATTCTCCTACTCCATCCCGAAATTTCAGATACACACAAAGAAATGGTCATAAAAAATTTAACAATATATCCAAAAAGTATCTTCACTGAAATGTTAGATAATAATATTTTTTTCTACATGCTGTGTTGGATTGATGTAATAGAAGGGGTGATACATATGGCCAAGTAAAAGAGAAATTTTTTTTGTTTTAACGTATGAATTAAATAAATCAACGACCTCAATGGCACTAAAAAGATAAATAAGAAAAAAACTTGAAACATTTTCATAATTTTAAGAGAGGATTGATCAGAACACCAGATGGAACCAAATTATTTAAAATAATAAAATTCAAAAAGGAAAAATCCAAAAAAATTAAAAAAAGCAATTGCATGCAATAAACTTTCAAGGAAAAAGGAAAAAGAAGCGCAGCAAAAATAAATTTTACATACTTCGCATGTCATTAATTAGCTTAAAGATTAATTTCCTTCTTAAAAATAGATATTCGGAAAAAAAAACCGTTGGTTATTTCACAATTAGTAAAAGCCATTGCTGGGTAGGAAAGCCTTCGGTTCTTAAAGAATATCCTTTTTGATAAAAATAAAAGAAAAAAGGTAGACTAATTTAATGCCACCTTTTTTATCCTGTAGTCGTTTTTAATGGAGGACCATTAATTATTTTTTTAGAGCGAACAATTTCGCATTACACCATTAAAGTTATTCCGATACAGTATTCTTTCTTCCACAAATTAGTTTGCCAATTAATTGTACTATTTCTCAAGGACCGAAGCACTTTCTATATGCTATATATTTTCATAATATATATGCAAATATATTTACAAATAAATATGCATATTTAATGAACACAGACATAGACATTAAACAAAAAGTGAATAAAGCAGCAACTTGTGACAACATAAAAAATAATAATTTCAGCGATAGATCAGGATAAAATAAAAAAAAATGTTCAAAGAAAAAAAGTCAATATTTAAACATGAGCAATTGAAACTGGAACATCCAGCGAGTTACTTTTACCAATCCTCGAACCACTGGATGTTTGCCATCGTTGTACCATTGGTACCTTCTCCAGCTGAGTAGTAACTAAAGACGCTGTAAGTGGTGCAGGTGGCGTAGGTGGAGTTACAATCATCTCCTGCTCATTAAGTATGATAGCATTTCTAGCCAATTCATGCCCATTTTCGGTTGTTGTTGTTGTTGTTGCTGGCGTTGTTGTAGCCGCTGTTGATGCTGCTGTAAATGGCATTTTACCGGGCTTAGCTGGTAGTGTTTGATTTGCTGATGGCGCAGAGGATTGCTGTGAATGGTAGGACGGATGCGGTTGTGAAGCATGTATTAATTTTACCAACGCAACACGTGTTTGATTTGGTAATGGTCCAGTACAAGAGGAGGCACGCGGAACATTAACTCTGGATAATGATAAATAGGACCATCCAGCACCGACTACACCGCGCATCGAGTTACAGGATTGCGTACTCGCAATAGAACGCTTCTCCTCGAACTCGTCCAGCGATAACCGAAATGCTTTCACAACGCGAAGCTGCAGAAAAGAAAAGCATTTTGCAAAAGAAAAAAGAAGGAAAGAACAAATAAAGGAAACAGATAAATAAAGAATTAGACCATTCGAACGCTAATTAGGAAAGCAAAACTCATTTGAATAAATGAATCTAAAAATTTAAAAAATAAAAAAAGACAAATAGCAGTAAGTCATTATATCAATGACAACACAATTCAATTATCCTTATCTCCACATCTAATCCATTATCAAATACCTATTTTAGAAATAATCAAAATTTAGAGATACTTTCTCAATATATCACTCAGGTTTTCTGATCATGCTGAAGTGACATAATTTCAAAATAAAAACATTTTAGGAATAAAAAATATTGGTTGATGAAATCAATATAATTCTGCTAACTGTCGTATTAAAAAAAGACATACATAAATATAATGTGATAATGAGACATTATGAGATTTAACCTTCCTAAATAATTAACGTATAAGGTAAACAGTTGTCATTGATTAATGGCTTGCTGATTCGAAGCAGTTCATTCCTGACTGATAAGTATAACAGAACAGGAAAAAAAGTTATTCGCAATATTGTGTTATTATTATTAATTAATAATAAAAATACTCCATTAATAGTCAACTGATAGTTGGTCAAGAAGTAATGGTTTATTGTCACATCGATTATTTGTCACCCCACCAAGGATAAAACAATCGTGCAATATTTAGTAAATGTTGTGTATGTACAACAAAAATTTCACACTACATGTCATCCACTTCATTCTATTATAAAATTTTTAATAACAAATCATGCTTCCAATTAGAATTTCCTAAATTTTGATTCAAGAACAAAGGGATTATCTAGATATGAAATTGTGATATTGAAGCATAACATTTGGTATTATGAATTAAGAAATTGTCAAAAAAAGAGAAAAACAGGATGCTTCAAAATTAACATGCAGCAAGAGAGTAACAGTATAGAGTAGTGAAAAATCACACAAAAATTGAAAAAAAAAAGACAAAATGTATCCAACTAAGGATTTTCTAAACTTAAAAAATGAAACAAGCATGCTTTTAGAAAATGGACATGCCATTGCCCTCTTATTAGAAGCGACTCATAAAACATCGTGTGCAATCTGTGGAATCTCACATCAATATCATCTAATATGTAATAGTGGGTAAAAATAAAAAAAAAAAAAAAAAAAAAACCTTGTTTTCAAATCACAATCATTTGCTATGCCCAAATAAAATGACTGAAATAATAATACAAAAAAAGTGTTGTATTATAATTTTACTGATAGCGAATTGTAAGACATTATTGTTAAGAAATTTCGAACTCTGAAGTAACCAGATAATTTTTCTGCATCTTTAAAACATAATTCGAGACAAAAAAAAAGTGAAATGCAATGCAACAAAACTAGACACAGCAAAATATCTATCAGTTAAGTAATACAAATACTTTAGCACAATAATAAAAGATAGCTAGTCATAATGATAATAATAAATTGCCTTAGAATTTTTGAAGATTATTAACTAAATATTAAGCTAAATTAGGCAATAATCACAATATATGAATAAATCAAATAAAATGGAAAGCATTTAAAGTTCATTAAGTGAGTTGATACTATCGATATGTGATAATAGAATAAAGAAAACTAAGTCCTAAGAGGTAATATGAGGTATTCAAAGCTCATTCTACAAATTGTTGATAATCGTTAATGAAAATTACGGCAACCAAAAAAATTGTAATTTTCCCTCATTTAATCGATTTCTATTAAGCTAAAAAAAATTTGAAGTTCATATAACCAAATTTAATTGCATGCACTTCTACCTTGTGCAGTGTGAAGGTTTGACTGATGAATTGAATTCCATGCATAAATTATTTCGTCTTATCATCATCCGTTTTTTCCTTGTATAAAATTTTAGCATTAGTACTTTTTCTATGTTAATAATGTGCTATTATTTGTCAAATTTTATTTCATCCTATCAGTGTTATCTGACTGAAAGTAACTGATTTAACTTGGAAGTTTAGCATTACCCTACAAATGACAAAAAAAATCTTTGAATGTAGGTCGTATTATTGAGTGTAGGGTAAATACGTCAAGGTGACCGAATTCTCTCCTCCGGATACTGCTTGGCCAGCCAAGTGTAGCACTGCGCTGTTATAAATAAAAAAGATAATGGTGTCCCATCTCTTCCGTGATCGCGATAATGTATTTAACCTAACTGCCGTACTAACATTGGTAATGCTTATGGAGCTAAGAAAAGGCATCCAGTACATCCAAATTTCATCAGTACATTGTATATTATGCAGTATCCTCGTATAAATAATGATCATTATTCAGAAAAGTAAACTTTTATGTCCCAATCTTCTTTATAGTTTCGCTCTGAACGGCATTAGTCCTACCTCTAATCAATCTTCCAACGCAAAAAAAAAAAAAAAAAAAAAAAAAAAAAAAAAAAAAAAAGAAACTTCAATTGATGATCTGCTGCATTATCACATCAACTATTTGAAAAATTACTCCTTTAGTGTGCAGAGCAAAAAACAAAAAACAAATAAGGACAATCTGTGGAATCCTTAAACAATGAAAACAAACAAATAGTCTACTAACTATCAAAACAGATGAACACAAAAAACATTTTGAACAACAAAAGAGAAAACGACGAACAATGAATGCTTACAGTGTAAAAACTTCTTTAAAAAAAAGCAACAACATATTAGTTTAAATGATTGATATAAACTAATATAGTGTGTTTAGTAGGGATATTTGAAAAAATGAATATATAAGTAGTACTGCTGACAGCAACACTAATGATGGTCTTATTTTGAAATAATGATCGTGATATGATGATATTCCGATCGTTTCAATTCAATAGAAAGAAAATCCGAAAAAATTTATCCTAATCAAAATAGTTATCAGATATTAAAGAATAAATATGAAAATAAATTCGTCACGGAAAGGTCTTGCAGTTTTTAAGGCGAGGAGAAAAGTTACCATATCAACTACGTAGTCTCCTCAGCTTTTTTGATTTACAACAGCTATCTTCCCCTACTGTTGCAAAGACATCCTTTGAAGAAACGCGAAACTTTCATATCTTAATTGGGAAACGTTAAATGACACATCCACCCAGTATTGCAAACTGGGATAAGAAAGAGAACATACAAATACATATAAGAAAAACCTACATTTGTAAACCACTATAACAAAATTACCTGTGTTTGAAGTCGTGTCAATCCTCTGATCCACAGAATTTGTCCAGAACGTTTCTCGTGTGTTGCCGGGTCTTCATATTCGCCACTCAGGATATTTTCCGTTGACGTCACATCACCACCACCTATTGCCATATTCTTCGGCAAGCCAGAAGTCGGTATTGTTGTTACTATCTAAATTTCATGAAACTCCGAAATTTTACGGTATAAATGAACTAGGAAGAAAATAAACGACTACGAAATAATTTTTTCCTTTAATTCGACCTTATAACATACTACAGTAGATGAAATTAGTCTGTCATTTTCGAACTTTCTCGCAATTTACCTCCTCACCGTCATCATATTACTTCCACTTATCTTTTTTTCCTTTTTCCCTCCAAAATAAATATTCAGAAAATGTCCCTTTAACACCTTTCTCTCTCTCCCTCACTCTTCGAAATACAGTACTTCAGATTATTAATAACTAGTTACTTAATATGAACAATTACCGTTTTATGAATACAAGTTATTTGTCTCCCTAACTAGAAAATACCGTTGAAAAATTATCAATACTATAATTTACCTGGCCCCATAATAGCACACCAACGCCAAATGCTAAGCACCACAACCACTGTTCCAAATTTAATGCAGCTGTGGAAAACCAACGTCCACCAAACTGCACAATAAATACTTGTGCAATCATCGTAGTAATCCAGATAACATAATAAATAGGATTCGAAAATAAGCCCTAGAATACAAAAACTCTCGAAAATTCCAAAATCAACAATAATCAACTGGCACAGCAAAGATAACGGAATGATTAAAATACAGAGAAACTTGCTGTGAGTCAAAGCCTGTAACTAATTTTGTCTGTTCTGATTATCCATGATTTATTTTACAGCTGATACGACAATTTAAAGACAGCCATACACCAGAATGGTACTACATTGATGCAATAAAACTTGATTATGCATATTTTTTTTTTTTTTTTACGAATAACTAGAGCAATCACAAGAATTTCTTTGAGATCGCATAGCAGCCGAAAATTTTAATTAGAAAAGACTGCTCAGGTAGAGTCTGAGGTAAACTGTTCATTAAAATTTAATAAAAAGCAAAATATGAACTGTGAAAATATTCCTTTCGCCATGAATCTTCCGTGCATTGATTTCATTGAAAAGTGTCATCATAACAAAGGTGTTGAAAACAATAGTAAAGTGTTCGGACGGAGGTGAGTGCAAAGGTGCCCACCTGCCACTCTCAATTTCGAAAAAGTGTTCCCCTGAAAAGTACGATTAAGAAAACTATAAGGAAGAGTAAGACAGAAAGTCATTTAACTTTCCTCCATCTTCTTTTCTCTTTCAGCATCCTGTCACTCCCATCATCTATCACCAATTATAGAATCGGACAGAGAGATTCCAAAACGAAACCAAAAATGGCGTTTGTTACAGAAGTATTAATAAATTCCTCGAAAGATAGAAAAGTTTAAAGTAGCTATATGAATATGTGGATGATAAAATACATCCTTATCCCAGTAAAAATTTGATGTTAATGAATTAAAATTATCATCACCTGCAAAAATGAGAGCGAACAATATGATTAACTGATACAATGCGTGACCCAAAATGTTCTTACTCATTGTACGGGAAATGAGAGGACTAGTACGTCCATACGGCTTTCGTTTCAATAGCTCTTCCGTTGGCATTTCGGTAGCTAGAGCTAACGATGCCAAAGTATCCATGATAAGATTTACCCAAAGCATCTGCACCGCCTAAAAAAGAAAAAAATCATATCATGCATGAAGTATGTATCCATCTTGACAATAAATCGTGTGAAAATATAAAATTATTACGCACAAAAATTGAAACACGAACTTTTAATGGTGTATCCTGAATGGCACAAGCACCAACGAAAGCTACAACAACGGCGACCACGTTTACAGTAAGTTGGAACTGCAAGAATTTCGCTATAGAATCATAAACATTCCGACCCCACATAACTGCCTGAAAAAAGTGAAGGTTTATCTTTTATCTTAAATCAAAATTCTTCCGATTTAAAAACATCACATCGCCCAAGAACCTGTAATTAAATTACACTTCTTTAATCACTTCCTTTTCAGTGGTGGCAGCCATGCCCAAGCACCATAATTTCTCAACTGGATACAGTTCTTGCACGGGAAACTTTAAGTGGTTTTATCTACAAACTGGTAAGTTTGTAGGGAACCTAATATCTACAGCTAATAAAAATGGAACTTTCCAGTATGCTCTAGTGAATAGACTACATCGTAAAAAAATTCTCCTTTGGAATGAAAGCCAAAAATCTTAGTCGAAGTCATTTTCCAGCGAATATTAATTGATACTATAGTAATTTGCAATTATGAAAAAGCTTGCAAATTAAATTCCTATTTTCGAATAAATATATAAAAATGAAAGACAATATATGCCAAAAGTTAAAATATATCATTGTTAACATGCACCTTAACAATAGAAGTGAAGTTATCATCCGTCAGAATGATATCGGATGCTTCTTTTGCGACATCTGTACCAGCGATACCCATAGCAAAGCCAACATCTGCCTTTTTCAATGCTGGTCCATCATTTGTACCATCGCCTGTCACAGCTACCACTTCCCTGCAATTTGCTAACATTTACAAACACAAATCAAGCTGAATCACTTCCATGATTTTCAAATTATGCTCAAGACTTTGAATTATAATGCGGTTATTCATCCTGATTCGCATTTGTAAATCAACCAATTTACCTATTATCTGTGATGCGGCTATCAATGATGCCCTTCACGAGAGTATATTTGTCGGATGGTTGTGCTCGAGCAAGAACACGTAATTTAGGCCAAATTGCGTCCAGCTTTTCTTGTGATACTTCACCTTTTTCATTGCGAATTCGTGCGTTGAAATCTTTGCCTTCCAAAGCGATGAAATCTTCACCAGGACGTAAAATCCCACAGCTTGTAGCAATTGATCGGGCTGTATTAATGTTATCTCCTGTCACCATGCGCACAGTTATGCCAGCACGTTGACATTTCGCAATCGCCTCCGGCACTTCTATAATGTAATTTGTAAGGAACAGATATGGGCATTACTGATAAAACTTGCAACAGAAAAATTGGAAATGTGAATTTGGCTTACCTTGAAAATTCTGGACTTGAGAGTTGAGAAACAAATAATATTAGTGACTTTCTAAAGGAACAATCACTTATAACACTACGAACAATACACGGAAGCCACGTTTGAAGGTAAAGCAAACCTGGTCTAACTGGGTCTTGAATTCCTACAATAGCTATGGCAGTCAAATCATTGACAACAGCATCTTCATTGTCCCAATCAATTTCTTTTGTAGTCAGAATCTGAAATTATGGAGTGGCTGAGCACATAAGGTTGCAAAATAGATCGAAATTCGAAGTAAACCTTCCGACCTTGCTCCGGATAAGTTTGACATTATGTTTGCAGAATAGCAATGTATACCTGATTTTCTTGTATCTTATCACTTCTCATAACATAATCTTTGTAGGCAAGACATATTGTACGTAAGCCGTCTGAAGCCATAGGCTCAATAACATTACTGACAAGGCGATCACAGTCTTTCTGTGAAAATTTTTTTGGGACGCCATCTTTAGCCAGAAACCATTTACATCTAGAAAAAGCAATTTCATTTACAAATAAATTATTTTTTATCAATTGGTTTTGTTGATGATAATTATTACTTTCTTAAGGCATGAAGTGGGAACACTGCATGTAAAAAAGAACATTAAAAAAAGGACATTGCAGCACATCAACTAATTTCTTTTTTTCATTAGCTTCTGAAAGTTGCATTGGAAATGTTTTTTACTCGGTAAGAAGCTATTGGATTTACGACAATCACCCATCATGATGAAAACATTTGATATCGAAGGTTATATCAAGAAAAATGAAAAAGGTCAACTTTATTTCTGTCTCTTGGCGTGATGCTATAAAACAAGCTTCTAATGAACCATCAGTCAGCAATTAACTAACCTTCAAAAGTCGAGTAATAAGCTCAAACAGCAAAAAATTTCACCATGACTAACATGAATGAATGGTCATTGTCTTAATTAATAATTTAAAACAAACTTCTTCAAAATTATTTCAGATGCTCCTTTGCTAAATACCCGATAACCAATGAGAAGGTTGCTGTCCTTCAATTCGATAACAGTGGACATTGATTTACGGACAGAATTGAATGTATAAACCTGAAAACGTAAATTCTATAAATATGGAACCACGTGAAGTATATTTTCAAGAAGACACTGGCAAATCTATCGGGAAAATATAATAACAGAACTTGTTACCGCCATTTCCGACCATGAAAATTATATGAATTTTAAAAAATTACTTGCATTTGGACAAAATTATTAAACGTAACACGCTGTACAATTTTTAATAAAGAAACATCTAATAACTTACTTTGAAAATATTCTCTTCAGGATATTTGTCTCGGATTACTTGATAGTTTTGTCCTAATGCAAGCACAAATCCCAGAAGACCACATTCTGTTTTATTACCTAACTGCGTAAGTTGTTCACCAGGATTTTTTGCAGGCACAACCTAAAAAATACTACAGCAAATTCAAAAAAAAAAGAAAAAGAATGGTGTAACTAATCATCTCTTTAGCTTCATTATTCTAACATTAGATTCGTAAACCAGCAATAACCAGACAAGAAAAGGTTTCCCTTTTTTTTTTTCGTGACTACTATTCATAAAAACCTTTTATTCAACATTAAAAAAATGAATAGGCTTGTATGAAACAAGAATTACCTGCGATGCATAACTACTGTTGATAGATATTAAATTTACTAATAAATCACGTGTTTCTTTATTCAATGACTCGAACTTTGGTGTTTCCTTATAATGAATTTCTGAAATACTGATATCTTACTGCAAAACTAGTCATAATTTAAAGTTATTTTTCGTTTCCCGTCTTGAATTTTAATTGCTGGATATTGATAAGGAAAAACGTTTTCCTTTTGCTTACATCGAGAACGATCCAGAAAATTTAAAATACGAAACCATCAAGCTCCTAATTCTCAACGGCTGTGCCACCGGACAGAAACATTCCGATCGGATGGATACATCAAAACAATTAGGCAGTTAGGCGTATTTTTCAAAAAACCCGAGTGTTGCAAACATCGATGTAAGGAGAAAAAAAAAGAGCAGCGCTACTACTAAGAAAATCATTGCAGTTGTTAGTTATGGCAATATTAATGAACTTTCTTTTCCAACATTCTGAATCGACTCAACCTCTCACAAACATAACTTACCGTTAATGTAACTTTGCACAACGGTCATTCGATTAGTTGTTAAAGTACCCGTCTTGTCTGAGCATATGCTTGTTGCATTACCCATTGTTTCACAAGCATCCAAATGGCGAACAAGATTATTATCCAACATCATCTGGATTAAAATAAATGCGAATCTCTTTGATTTGTATTCCGTATGTAATCCGAGCAATTTAATACTTACAATGTGTTGTATTTCAAGTTATTATTACCAAACATTCCGAAACATTACCTTTTTAACAGAATATGCGAGAGAAAGAGTAACAGCAAGGGGAAGACCTTCCGGAACGGCAACAACGAGAACGGTTACACCAATAATCAAAAAATTGATGAAATATTGGAAGTCTGACACACTAAATGCTTTCTCCTCAATCATGTAACGACTAATGCAGAATCGTGTAACAAGAATAAGAACGGTACAACCAGCCACAAATGATCCTGAAAGTTACGAAGAAATCTATCATGCCCAAAATCACACCTTCAAGTTCAAATTAAACATAAACATTAGCACATAAATTATAAATAAAAGTGACAAAATCATGCCTGCGTAACCAATCTGAATGGCTAGACGGGTAAGTTTGGCTTGTAAAACGGAACGTTCTTTTTTGCTTTCGACTTCATCTTTTGCAGTCTCATTACTCAAATCACCATTACTTCCTTCTGTTAACCCGCTCGACTTCACATCTGAAAATGAAATTCACTTTATATTCTCAGAAGAAAAAAAATCAACTACAGCGCTTTCCAAAAAAAAGTCAATTACGACCCTGCTAACATCAACCAAGTCTAGATGAAAAAACCTTAAAAGCTGTACTAGGAAATGCTGCCCTTACTCTGATCTTACTACCCAGTATTCAAAACCGTAAATTAGAAAAATGCGAAACAGAAGTGATATATGTCTTCTTCCGTTTGCCTCATGTGTTAGTTTTTTTAACTTTTACTCTTACTTCTCGTTTTCTAGTTCTTTCCTTCCTTCAGGAAACTAGAAAATTACCCTGTTTAACTTAAAATTTTTGGTTCAGGATTTGAGGGCATCAAATCTTCCGTCTGAAATAATTGTTGGACTGATCAAGCAATAAATTTTACAATAATTTCTACAGTAACAGATGAAATAGCTTTTACTTCTAAAAAGAAAAAAAAACTTTCCTATGCTATATGAACTAAAATGTATTCTAGCAAACGAATCAATATGCATATAATTTTTGGAAAAATTTGTGAAAGGATGTTGTACTGCTTATGTATTATAAAATATTATGTGAAATTATAGAATAAATGCACCAATAATAATGTCCAAAAATACAAAAAAAAAAGTGATTTCATGCAAAACAACCACCAACAACCACTAACGTCTCTTTCTCGCAAAATTCAATTCTAATCTATCAATTTGGAAAAAAATGTAATTAATAGAGGAGTACATTAAAACAATTGCGTGCAGGCGTTTTGCTCGCATTATTTCGATTATTTAAAGGCGGTACAGATTTGCTTAACTATAGGATCAATTAATTAATCATCATATACTGCATCTCTTAAAGTTAAAAGGAGCTCGCAGTCTTTGTAGTCGTCAACAAATCAATCAATTTTTTTTAAAATTATTTTATTATCAATTCATTAATTCATTCCACTGATCGAAACAGAAAAAAACTAATGCACCATAATGTACTGCTGAAATTAAATACGATTTGAAAGAATAAGTATTTCTAAACTCACGATCAGTTAGAAGAGCTTGCGCAGTTCCGTCTTCAACTCCAACACTTGTTACTGCATCTCCTGAAATTTCAAACACTGCTGCACGAAAAATTAACATAAATGGTAATGATGGAAAAAGCCTGCATAAGCAACAATACTGAAACAACATTTTACCACTCGTTTTCTGTTCTTATCCGAGATAATTGTGAATATAAATGAAACAGAAACATTCCACTACTCCCTTATTCACTCCAAAAAAAAAAAAAAAAAATTGAAATTGAAAAAAAAAGAACGATACAAAGAAACATTATTTGTTTGTGCAAAAACAAAACAAAAAGAAATCTAAATCATTCAAGAACATCCAAGTTGTCCAAACTATAACTATGGTTAGAAGGAAAATAAGGAAAGTAGAGCAGGAAGAGTGTGCATTCAACGTATGTGAGCATTTATATATGACTTTTGCTTGCAAATTTGTGTTGAACAAGAAATCTTGAAATATAAATAAAAGGAAAAATTGAATGTCCAAAAGCTTTGAAAAATCCTCGGAAAAAAGTCTCTTAAAGCTCTTGAAAAGATAGTTTTTTTCAAAACTATTTTAAAAATTTTTGAAGTTTTAAGAAAAAGTGAGTAGGTGGGAGGAGAGAAAGATAAGAGAGGGGAAGAAAAGTAAAAATTGACAGAAACTATGCGAATGTCATAAAACCTTTTGTTCCAAACTAACTAGAATTTCACCTCTAACTCTGAAATTGTATACCAGATAAGTATTATATATATCTGAATCAAAAAAATCATTCTAATTTTTTTATTGACTTACATATAAAACTTTTTTTTTTTCACTCATGAGCAAAATTACCAATGCTCTACTAAAGTTCTATTTTTTATAGCTATGAAATGTTTCATGTGATGAAAAGGTGAGTGGATGGAAGACATGATATTGTTAGTAATATATATTTGTAATTATTTCAAAAAATGTGAGTGCACAAAACAACACACAAAGTTAATATTAATCCATTTCTAAAGACCGTCGGATAAATATTTTCGATTTGCAAGAAAATATTTACTAAATATGGGAAATATAGTCAATGCGCACCACAACGCGCTTTTTATTAACCAAGTTGGGAACGTTTTAAATACCCATGTAAATCATTTTTATAACACAGTAGCAAAATTTGTTTTATCTACTGGATAAAAATAGGACCATGTCATCCTGCCTTATTCGCCAATCAAATCTTTAGAAACGAAACAAATTGCTTGCTTTCTAAATAAAAAATACTCAACTATATCACATATTTGCTGTGCTTGTTCCCAAAAAATCATGAAACTATGAAAGGAGAAATATACAAATAATTTACAAAGACATGTATGCTGCACATACATTTTTCATGCATAAATAGTCAAAAAAACTAAAAGGAAATGAGTGCTAGAAGTTTTAAGTAATATTTTTTCCTCTATATTCTTTCAGAAAGTTTAGAGAATACTGATAAAGAAAAACAAAAACACGTTTAATGTTTTATTACTAATTCTTCGCTTTGAAAACAATTATCTTACCAGATGCTTTGCTCTTCCGACGCAAGCGACGCTCTGAAGAATGATATTAGATTAAATTGTAATCGATACATTGCTATTTTAGTTTTGTAGGCAGTATGTAAAATAAGTAGCATGAGTCAGAAGAAAAATGAAAGCATTTCCTCCATTTTGAAAAAAAATCAAATCACACATCCAATTATTCATTACAAGTAACTGTTAGTTTAATTAGTGGAAATGACATAGTTATAAACAAATAAGCTTCAGCTGATGATGTTAAAGAGCAAGAAAAAGCAAAGAATGCATAATACTAATGAGGCAGTCATTAAATGCCAAAGCTGGGTTAAAACAGTATGTTTAATCTATGGTACCAATAGCCTTACCGCAATAGCGACTGGCACCACTAAAAATAAGCTAATAGCTACGGTTAAAATATTATACAATACTAACATGCATACTGATTTTCTTCTAACAATTGTTTCTATCATTCAAATGATTAGTTTTTGCAAAAATATAACTAAATATCTTTTGCTGATGAATTAACAAGATTACTTGCCTTCACGCTTCGCAGCTTTACGTTCTTCTTCCACGACATCCTTAGCTGCACCAAGAAGAGTCATGATAATTCCTGTCTGCGAATTAACACCCACTGCGGTAACAACCATTTTTCCACTTCCTTCCATCACATGCGTACCTGCACAAATATAAACAGAATAAAATAATGCAAACAGTTCGTTGTTCGCATTACATTTTTTACCACTGCTATTCGTTCTATTTCTGTATAAAATGTAGTTGAAGAAATTTGTCAGGAAAGACAGAATTATCCGCAACAGATACGTATTAAAGATATCAGAAACAATGGTAACAATGAATAAAAAGATGAATAATAAAAATTATACCAGATAAAAGCATGGGGTCTAACTCAGGACTTTTACGAATCTGGTCCGATTCACCCGTTAATGAGGACTCGTCAATCTTTAGATCGTTACTTTGCAAAAGAACGCCATCGGCAGGAAGTAAATCGCCTTAAATAATAATACAATTATTGTTTTCAACTAAGAAAGGAGACAATAAGAAGTTACCAAAATTTATTTTTGAAGTTTCCATCACATGAAATCCACATATTTGAGTCTTTTAATATCTTCTCCTACATCGATAGATATTCAAAAGTTTACCGTATTTAATTTGAGCGATGTCTCCGACAACCAATTCATTAACGACAATTTGTATTTGATTTCCACCACGAATGATAGCAAATTTATGTTCAGTTTCTATTTTCGCTTGAAGGCCTGAAATCATAAATTCAAAGTTGAAAGCCGGCTCCGGGAGCTCCAAAAAAAATTATAAAAATGATATTTTAATGGTATAAGCAGAAATAATCATGTATAATATAGATATGAGGAGACATAAATAAAGTACTGTACATAATTTACCTCTAAACTGACGTTCCTTCGTATAATCATTGAGAGCTGTTACAAGGACAACAACTACCACTGAAATTAAGATTGCCACTCCTTCGATCCAACCAGCTTCATGTTCCGAATCATCAAAGCTTGCTGAAATGTGTCAAGACATCATTATTTTAATAAGACAGAAACTGGGGTACGCAAATAAAAACAGTAGGCTTTAATGAAAACATTACCTCCTAAACCATCATCGGGTGGCCGATAAAACGATAATGCAAGGGATACTATGGCGCTCACAAGCAGAATAATCAACGTCACATCCTTAAATTAAAACAGTTCCGTGAATGCTTCAACAGAACATCCACACATTTCTCTACTGTGTAAATAAAATCAATCGCTTATTTCTACATCAAGAGAATAAGGTGATTTCGATAAATTACCGGAATCAACATCATATATAACGAATAATATCAAAAAAATCACTTGAAGCGCCTCCCAAACAAGCTGAAGAAACGATTTTGGTGGATGTGGCGGTATTTCGTTCGCACCAAATACTGCTCGCCTCCTGTCAAGTTCATCCTTATCCTGAGGCAGTCCATTATTTGGGTCCGTTTTCAATCTTCTACACAATCCTTCAATACCGTCGTACTCTGCATCCAGCTTTTCTCGGGCTTCTGCCCCACGATATTCCATCAAGGTTCGCAGCTCGTCCACGGAGCAGCCGTATTTCCCTCGGCTGCCCATGGTTACACCTCCCTATAACATTAACATTCAGAATTAAAATCTCCTGAAATAGCAAACCCACAAAACCTCCTAACAACTATCCACTCATTTATTCATCTGCAAAGTTTATTTTATGCTTTTTTTTCTCTCATCCTCTCTGCTCTTCTCAAACATACTTGGATGTCTAAATAATCACCACAAAAAACGTAGACATATAATTTTTTCTAATTCCAAAAAAATTTGTTTTTAAAATTTAAGACTGAAAATATGAGAGATCATGGTGCCTTACATAAAAAATCTTTTTCTCGCGTTCAGTTCGATTTTTTTCTCAATTTTAGGAACAAAAAATTTTTTTCTTCTAGGATTCCTGAAATACTGAAAGAATACGGTAAGCTACAAACAGGATCACCATTCAAGAACAAAAAATCGCAAAATTTGCTGCCATTTTAGAAGTTATGGATATATATATATATAAACATATATTCCCTTTTCTCAGATGACCTTTTCGAATTGAACGAATTGAATATATATATATATATATATATATATATTCCCTTTTCCCAGATGACCTTTTTGAATTGAATAACCATTGCTAAGAAAATGAAATACAATTCCTGAACTATTTCATCCTTCTATACATATCTATCATAAACAAAATCACTACCCTCATATAGCTTAATATATGTATGTTTCAAACGAAATCACCACCCTCATACAGCTTAACAATCTTTTACCTTCTACTAAGATGGAAGACACCTCGCACACCTGTACCAACTTTCCTGTGCCAATTTCGATTGAATTTCGATTATGTCGTCCAGCTCTGCAAATATTACACCTGTTCAGGGATGAGATAATACGAATAAATGAGGCAATAACGCAACTACAAACCAATCATACGAAGATTCTATCCATGTAGTAATTCCCGGTGAATTATATCACTATATGAATTGATATTATTTAATAAGATCAGCGTTTCATTACAATTAACCTTTGATAAATGAAAAATATTGCGCTATCCTAAATGGAAACGAAAATTTTTCTTAATCTATCTTTCTTACTGGAAATCTTAAACTGTAACATTCCAATTTTTTTTTTTGAGAAAAAAATTCCAACGTACCTACTTATGTAAATATTAATATAAAAGGTAAGTACTTGCCTAAAAGCAATGCTTAAATTTTCCAACTATTCTGGTTATTACCAATGATACGATCATTCTTATCATGATGATTATCATTCACGAAATAAAAGATCAATGTGTGTTTTGTCCGTTATTGCCTTAATTATCAAAAGAATTTACAAAATAAGCGCTATGTAACATTTTCTCGTTCTTTCAATAATATCGTCCAAAAAAAAAAAAAAAAAAAGTTGTTGATAAAATGAATTCATAAATTCAAAAATTTCAACTGCAAATTTTACAGTCAATTAGTCAGAATGAATAATAAAAAATACTTCTAGAGGATGTAAATAAATATATGCGAAAGGAAAAATAGAAAAATATGAAATATTAAAGTAAAAAAAAAAAAAAAAAAAAAAAAAAATAAACGAATTATTTGTAAAAAATAATTTCAAAAAAAAAAAAAACTCTGAGAAATACCAATCAATAGCATTCATTTATTGAGTAAAATTTTGTGCCAATATTTATATTTTCCAGACAAAATGATATTAGCAGAATTAAGCCAGAAAATTGATAGCAAATCTATACCAGTCATCATTTCCCACCAATACTCTTCTTCTTCCTCTTTCCTCCCTTTTCTTACTTTGGCAATCATTTACGCCCAACGCAACACTTCATCGATAAATCCATTTGCTTTGTTGCATACAACCGCGTAAACCGTTCCAAATATACCAACTACGCTTTTAAAAAGCGCCAATTTAAAAAACTTTTTTTTTTTGATATATTAATTAATAATTATATTATTTTACTTTAGAAGAAATCAAAAATTTATTATACAAAAAAATGCATATATATTGCAAAAAAAAAAAAAAATTTACAGCTCTAAAAATTTCCTTTTTTCTTCTTCCTCTTGCTTTTTTTTTTTCCTTGTTTTTATTTTTCTTTTTATCACAAAAAATGATTAAATCTTTCGAAATTTAAAAAATATTTTTCCAAATTTTAAAAATGAACAAAATAAATACTTTTCGTCTACATTTCCTCCTTTTCTCTCCCTCTGTCTCTCCCTCTCTCTCTCCCTGTCTCTTTTTCACTAAATATATATTTAATCTAATTCTATTATATATTTAGGTTATTTTTTTTTTTTTTTTTTTTTTTTTTATAGTATAAATATATTTCAAATGCTAGAAAGGAAAAAAAAAAAGGAAAAAAAAAAAGGGAAAAATAACAAAATAAACAATAACTAAATATATATAATAGAAGTGGGTTTTTTTCGAATAAAGATCAGCAGGTTAGATAAGATGGAATATTTGATAGATTTGAAATGGAATGAAATGAAATGAAATGTGAAAGATGAGTGAAAGAGAGGCAAGCATTGTGCAATGTAATAATGTTGGAAGTTATGAAAACATATGCTGTACAAGATGAAAAATAAAAAAAAAAAAAAAAAAAAAAAAAAAAAAAACGAAAAAAAAAAAAAGATGAAAGTTAGATAAGAAAAAAAAAAAAAAAAAAGAGTAAAGATGATGAAGAGGGAGGTAGAGAAGAGAAAAAAAAATTGAAGGAAAGTTTTTTTTTAGTGGTAAAAAGTTGAAAAAATTTTTGAAATGAAAAGAAAAGAAACTTACAATGGTTTGATGAAAGATTGATAGTTCTTTGGAGGATGTTTGGAATAAAAAGGCTGCAAAAGTTAGGTTATTGAAGAAGGATAAAGAAAAAAAGGTAGATTGCACGAGTAAACTTTCGTTAATCTCTCAATGCTGCATTTTAACTAAAACATGCAATTACACACATTCACACACACACACACACACATACATACACACATACACACACACGCATACATACACATACACATACACACGCATATATACACGCACGCATACATACACACACACACACACACACAAACATATGTATACACACATATACATAAGCACATATTTTCATACGTGTAATTCTTTACGGCAAATTTGAAAAAAAAAAAAGAAAAAATTTAAATTAATAGTGTAAAACAGTGTACAACTTCTGTTATAGAGATTTAACACCACTGCAATGCAACGCACGAGGCGTGAGTATAGCTTTAGTGGAAAAAGCTTTTCTATTACAAATCTATCAATTTCATTGCAATCACAGTAAGAACACATATACACACACACATACACACACACACACACAAACATACACACACACACACACACACACACATACATACATATTCATTGCAATCATAGCAAGAACACACACACAGACACACACACACACAAACACAAACATACACACATACACAAACATACACATATACGCAAACATACACACACACACACACACACACACACACACACACACACACGTACATACGTACATACATAGATAATCGACTCCCGTGGGGACCATTAAATAACTTCACTAGAGCTGTTAGCTTGTATCAGATGCTACTTATGACTGTCTGTCCAGGTATGTATGTATATATGTATGATTGGATGATACTGAGAGTTAGCACTACACAAGCATATGTTCTCCTGCTATATGAGTGAAATTCACTGATAATAGGTTAAAAAAAAAAAAAAAAAAAACAAAAACAAAAAAAAAAAGAAGATAAAAATCTAGATCTAGATGAAATATGAGAAGATTAGATTATTATTTCTCTCAGTGAATTTTTTTTTTTTTTTTTTACATCATTTATATTTATCATTAATATGATATGATATGATATGATATAATATCATATCATATCATGTATTCATAATTTACGATAACTTATATTTTTTTTTTTTTTTTAATGCTATTATTAAATTAAAAAAAAATATATATATTTAGTTTAATTTTAGTTTTATTTATTTTATCATAAAACAAATGAACTTTTTGAATTTATTCATTTTATTTTTATCAAAGTGTTCAGCTGTTATTCAACATAAAAATCTCATTCTTACTATCTAAATTCATTTATTGTAATGATAATTCCCAATCGTATAAGTAACAGTGTAATAAATGATAGATGA
This sequence comes from Mansonella perstans, assembly GCA_037074765.1. Taxonomy (NCBI): domain Eukaryota; kingdom Metazoa; phylum Nematoda; class Chromadorea; order Rhabditida; family Onchocercidae; genus Mansonella; species Mansonella perstans. The sequence goes on from JBAMDO010000172.1 coordinate 37,501, forward strand.
AATGAAATAGACATTCATGAGTAAAATGATCAAAATTTCAAATAGTAGAATAAATTTCAACTTTATCAAAATTAACTTTTTATGATCTTTTTTTTTTTTTTTTTTTTTTTTTTTGCTTCGTGTATATATAAAAATTATTGCTTTTTATTTTCTTTGATTATTCAAATTTGATAATTTTTCTCTTTTATTTATACAATTCTAATTAAAATAATATTATATCGGAAATAACGAAGAATTAAAGTTAAAAATAGTACATATTTTAATGAAAAAATTTGCCGGTTTTTGTTGCTATTAATATTTATTATTTATTAATGACAATGATTTATTTACCTTATAAATCAAATATTTTATTAGTACAATTCATTTGTTATTGATAAAATGGAACATAATTTTTTTTAAGCTATTCATTTTAATTTATCCATTCATAAATTTCAAATAAAGCACAGTGATTAATTCAATTATGTTTTAGAAGAGAGAATAAAAAGGAAAGATAACTTCTTAAAAGTACTTTTTCACTTCCAACTTTTCTTTTCAAATTGATTATATTTGAAGTTTTTGATAAATAATGACTTTTTTCTTATCCCTTCTCTTTTTTTGCTGTTTCCTGTTTTTTTTTATAAAACACGATGACAACTATTTGATTGGTAAGGAAAAAATAACAGTTGGTGATAATTGATGATGAGAAAATTAAAAAGCAATCAGAGGAAGGAAAACATTTGTTTTAAAAAAAAAAGTGTAATTTAAACACTTTTTATCGAATAACAATTAATATACGAAATCCACAAGTCGTTTTTTTAAGTGTAATTGTTAAACGTTTGCATTAACAGAATAGAAAAATGAAATAAACAGAAATTTGAAATTCATTTTAACTAATACTTTTGATGCATGACATATTTGTTCGTAAGCATGTATTTTAATTGAAGGGTAAAAATTAATTCCAAAAAAACTCATTATAATGGATACTTTTTTCTCAAGCCTTTTTTATTTCTCTCCTATCTGTTACACTAATTAATTTGATATCAAAAAAATTTTGATAATTCTTCAGAAAAAAATTGTAAATGTTAGGTTTTAAGCTTCGTATGAGGAAATGGTTAGTGATTTATGCAACTTTCGAAAAAATGATCAGATAAAATGGAACCATTTTTTTGACACAAAAATACTAGTGAATATTGGGTAGGACTAAAAATGAATCTGACTTTCCGAAATGCCGCTGAATTAAACGATCTGGCTATAACAAAATGAATCTATAAACATAAAATCGTATTTAGCTTATATATTTATTCAAACCAAATGTACTGCTAATAGAATATTAAAAAAGCAAACTTCTATTCTATAGCATTCTTGCTATAAACAATTTTACAGATTGTTTTTCTAAAGTTTTACATGATAAAAAATGATGATGAATTATTTTGAAACTAAAATTCAAAATGGAAAAAAATTTGGCAATGTAACGAAAGTTAATATAATGATTCAATGGTACACAAAATTTGTCATAACGCAAAATTTGCGCAGTTTGAATGAATAGTTAAAAATAATCAAGAATGTTAGTATTAAAATGAAAGAGGAAACATTTAGTCATAATGACTGTAATATTTTTCAAAAATAATTTTTCGTTTGTATTGAAAAAAAATGCTAACTTGAAATAACTATTTCATGCTTATACATATATAGTCATTCAAAAATACGACAAAAATAAATGATCGTTATTCGTTTCTTTCAGTAATTTTATTTGATTATGTTACTAAATTTTACATATTATTTATAAATGAAAAATTTTACAAAAATGATGAAATAATTCAAGTTTAATAAAGCTAATTCAAAAAAGTTCAGATTTAAAACTTTTCATCGTTAAAATGAATAATATAATCATATTATTAGATAATTATGAAAAGATTGATACTATGAAATGTTAAGCGCAAAAGCGAAAAAAAAAAAAAAAAAAAAATTATTTACCTGCTTTTTATTCCTGTTTACTTAAATAAAAATTGTTAATAATTAAAAACAATTGTTTTCTCCAAATAAAATTAAATTCACAAATACAGTTTGAATATTATTTGAAAATAATATAACTAATTTAAATATTGATATGAACAAAAGAGAAATGTGAAAGGTCAGAGTGATATCGTTAAAATAAACTATTCATGATAGAAATATAAAATAAAAAAGAGAGAGAGAGAGAGAGCGAAAGAGGGAAGAAGTGAAAAGCAGAGGGAAAAAAAAAAGGAAACTTTCGTACAATCGTAAAATTACAATGTCTAAAACATTTAACAATTGTATGTTATTTTTCATTAAAAGTTTAAAACCAGGGGACCATCAATGACTGAAACATATTTTATAGTTTAAAAAAAAAAAAAAAAAAAAAAAATCAAAAATTTCATATTTTTTTTTTTTTTTTTTTTTTAACTTCATTTTTTTTCAACAAATCTTTTTATCCTTTTTTTTACTTTCTATACCAAATCATACTATTTTCATTTTTCCATCATTCATTCTCATTTTTATTTTCACTCTCTTTCTTCATTTCTCTTGCTATAGTACTATTTTTATTGTTATTAAAAAAAAAACATTTGTAACTATTTTATCTAAAAAAAAAAAAATATTTGTAAGTAAAATAAAAAAAAATTATTTAAGTGCTTTCCTTTTTATATTTTCCCATGAGGATTTGATTTGCAACCATTACGATATAAAATAAGGAAAGAGAGAGAGAGAGAAAGAGGGAGAGCGGAAAAGAAAAAAACGGCATAGTAAAAGTTTGTAATTGCTCCATTTAGTTATTATAATTGGAAAAAAAAAAAATTGTTTTTTTTTTTCCAATTTTAGAAGCATCAAATATATTAAACATATGTGTGTGTGTGTGTGTGTGTGTGTGTGTTTGTATACATATACAACACAAATATGTGCACATATGTACACACACACACATATACATACATACCTGTAAAGGTATAATTTATATTTCTTTGAAAAAAGATGTGAATAATTAAAAATGAATAACATAAAAAGTAAAATAGACATAAAATTAAATAAAGGCAGCACAGGTAAATAAGAACTTTTGCAAGTGAAAAATTGTTGAGAATCAATAATTGGAAAGGAAATAAAAAAGGCAAGGTATGAAGGAAGAAAAGAGAGAGAGAGAGAGAGAGAAAGATGAATATGATTGAAATTGAAAACTTAAAATTGAAAAAAAAAAAAAAAAAAAAAAAAAAAGAGGAGATTAATGAGATGAATAGATAACGTCGAAGTGGAAAGAATAGTTTAAAATAATTCGTACAAAACTTTTCGTATTTGTTTTGCTCATTTTTTGTAATTATTTAATTTAAATTATTAAATTCATTTATTTAATAAATAACAAAAAATTGTGCTAAAATTTTTGATGATATAAGGATTTTTTTTTTTGTTCTGTACATATTTCAGTAATGGGAATTAATTTGTTTATTAGTAAGTTCTGGGATTTAATTTATAGTAAAATTAGTATAATTGATAATTAGGAAAATTTAATTATCAGAAGGATAACTTCTTCCTCATCAATCATACAACTTTATCCAGTTGTATGATTGAAATAGTAAAGGCAATTTTCACCTTTTCCCTCTCCTCATTTACCATTCACATTTTCCTCCTTATATTCATCATCAGTTTACTCTAAATAATCACAACTAAGAAATGAAATATTTATAAGAAATTAGAAGACAGAAAAAAAACTTACGTGAAATATTTCCGAAATTAAATCTAATTTGTCGGAAATTTAAATTCCCAAAAGAACTCAGTCATTTTTTTTTTTTTTTTTTAATATTTTTTTTTTTTTGCCGATGAAAAGACCAATAATTATAGGATCGTAATTGCTTTCTTACATTATTATTATCCTTTTTTTTTTGAGAGAATGAGAGAAAGAGAGAGAGAGCGAGGGAGAAAAAGAAAAAGTTGAACAAAAAGGAACAAATAAATGGCAAAGTTTAAAAAATTTTGCTGAATTGGAATTGAGGTAAATATAAATAAATGCATATATGTCAATTTATTTGTAATACATCCACGGCTAGCTTTATTTCTGATAATAGCTATGGATTGAAATGAAAACGAAATTGATTTTATTCTCACATTAATGCTTCGTATTTTTTTTTATTCATTACATTCTAAGAATTGCTTTATATTTGAATAAAAATGAGAGAAATTTTGAATATTTCAATTATTTTTTAATTTCAAGTTTTCTATTTTGGTAAATAAAGATGAAAAAAAAAAATTAGTGATAATTTGAGAAAGACAATGCCTAGGAAAATCAAATAAGATGAAAAACAAATGCGACAAAATGATAAAAATTTGATAGTATTAATTTTTTGATATTAAAATTAATTTTGCTTTTTCCTTTATCAATAAAAAAGAAGAAACAATGATAAATAGATTTGATAGCAAAAAAAAAAATTATTATCATTAATAACAGTATAGTGTGTTATTGATAAAATTGATAAAGAATAAAATTACATATATTTTTAATATTTATTCCTAAATTATAGCTTGGAAATTTTCAGGAAAAATTTCATTGGTATAGCACACTATAGTAAATATGGCATTTAAATGTTACAATCGAAAATTAGCAGTAATGAAAAAATTTAGCAAAAAAAAAAAAAAGGCAAGGCAAAGGTATATGAAAAAAAAAAAAAAAAAATTAATCTATTAGAAATAAGACTATTAATCAATTTGCTTAACAGCAGTAATTAATCAAAAATTAACAAATGCTCAAAAAATTTTTCATCTAATTTTAAAATTAATTTTGCAAGATTTTCTCTAAGTGATAACATCAAAAATGAATAATTTCCAAAAATTTAATTATAATAAAATTTTTCAAACAATTAAATTGATAATGAAAGTTGATAAAATAAAGAAAATATAAAAAAAAAAAAAAAAAAGAAAAAAGAAAGGGAAAGAGAAGAAAAATTGAAAAAAAAAAAAAAAAAAAAAGAAAAGAAGTGAAGAAAGAGAGAGAAAAAAAAAATATATATATATATGAAAGAGTAAGCAGCTGTGTGCGCTCCTTTTTAAATCAGCGGCAGATATTATTTTGCCGGAAAATCCATCCACTCTTGATGAGATGTAAATTTAATCCCTTTCAACTCAAATAACGTTGATATTTTGTTGCATGGCCATTGGATTCTATTACTGACACACATACACACACATACACACACATACACACACACACACACACACACACACACACACACATACACACACACATACACACATAACACACACACATACACACACATACATACACATACATCACACATATATATATATATACACACTTACATACACATACATACATACCTGCTTAAACATGCATGTACATACATACGTACGCAATCCTTCAGCTGATTTAACATATTTAACAAGCAGAATAAACTTTGCAAACATCTAATTTTATTCACTGACTTGCAGCCTTTCTTCTATTAAATCTTTATTTATTTCTCATCATGAAGCAAAGTAAAAGAATAGAGCCTAGTGAAAATGCTAGGCTTCTCTTACATATTTCATTCCAATCAATTTACTATTTTTTTTTTTTCTTCAAAGATTGTTTCAAGAAAATTTATTGAGAGAAAATAATGAAATTAGAGAAAATCAATTTAATCATATATGAATGTTATGATTATCTCTGTCAATGTTTATATTTAACTTGATCATTTGTTAACTTTCACTTTAATTAATATATTTGAATTATAGTAATTGAAAATGATTATAGAATAATATTAGCTCATAAAAATTTATAATTATTATATTGTAATTGATAATTATTTCTGATATAAATGAATAATGAATTATTTTAATGATTAAGAATATGCCATTAATTGAATAGAAATAAAATAAAGGTGAATTCAGGAGAAAATACAATGAAATAAGATAATTATGATAATATTTTTGGTATTGTTTTTTAAGAAAAATTTACATTATGGTTTACATGAGGAAATATCAGGATCATTTATAATCAATTGATATTCTCTCTTACGTTAGCATCAATCCGGTATTGCTAATTACTATTTTAATTGACAATTTTTAAATAGTAATAATAAAAAAAAGTAAGGATAATAATTACAACAATAATAATAGTAATAAAAATAATAATACGAATAACAATAATAATAATGATAATAATATAGTAATAATACAATAACAATAATAACAATATTATTAATTGTAATAATAACAATAATAGTAGTGAAAAAGAAAAAAATTTTGTTTCAAATTTCAACTAGCGCAATAATCGAATGGATACTTTTTGCGAAGTCAATGAATAAAAACAAATAAAAAGTGTTTAAAATGGGATTATGTCTCAAGCATTTCATAAATGATGCATTAGTATAGTTTAAAAAAGACTTTTGAAATATTACCTAAATAGTGAATAGACTAATTGAAATCTTTTAATGGTAGAGATATTTTAAAACTTGGTCATATAAAATAAGTAACAAAAATAATAACCATCGATCAAAAAAAAAAAAAAAAAAAAAAAACTATTCTAGATGATTGACATGAACAGTTCGAAATTTTACTTTAATATTTGATAAGTGTGATGGTTTTTTATAACAACTATTGATGAATAACAATTTGATATGCGAGAAGAGTTTTGTTCCGAAGTGTAACTGCAACTTAATGTTATCAAGAATGATCAATGATTTTTATGTGTACAAATAAAGGTTGCATGGATCAATAAATATAAATTACACTTGAAATTTTTGTGGATAAAAATAAAACATCCAACTAAATGTGATATTTCTGAAATTAAATCTTGAGATGCTAAAATTTATCATAATAAATTGAAGTAATGAAAATATGTCATAAAAGCTTGAAATTCCAAATCTCTAAAAATATTTCAAAAATACAGCAGTAAATTAAAATCCCTATAAAACGCTGTTGAAGTATATCTTAATGAATTCGAAATTTTGAAGTGTTTAATACATAACACAGAAGATTTGAAAATTCGTTATTTAATATTCGAATTGGATGAAAACATAACAAAATTTGAAAGACCTAAAATTTTCAAGTAGTAGCTCTCAAGCAATGGTCAGCCAAAACTAAAGCATGTCAAAGCTATATTTTGATTTATTTGTCAGCAATAGAAATTTACTCGGGTTGTAATATCATATTATAAGTACTGAAATCGCTTTGTTTTTTTTTTTTTTTTTGAACATTTGATCTCCGTTACAAACAAAATAGCAAAGTGTCCCTAGTCAAGAAATGGTTTGGGATCATTGTCTTCAGGGATCAAATGAGTGTTAGTGAATAAATATTTTAATAAATATCATGGTTAGAACTGTTTTAATAAAAAGGCAAAATGTTTTCGTGTAAAGCCATTCAGTAAAACAAATGATACGTTCGATTTTGTGTTATTTTTTATTATCTAAAGCTTTAAACTTACAACGATTATTGCATGGATCCGTTCTTTTTACGACAAAAAACAAAATGATCTCTGTAATGATTGTTGTTTTTCTGCAAAATACTGCAAATAAAAAAGGAAGAGAAACGGTATATAACTATGAACTGATGAAGTTATTACGATATCTTCAAGTGATTAAAATTACTATAAATTGTAAATCTAATGGCACGGAACTGTGATGGATCATCTAGTTATTGATGATGAAACATAGGGATAAAATTAATTGGCTTATCATCACTAGAATTGTCAAATAATAATAATGATGATCTGTCAAATAATCATAATGATTACTTATCCGGGAAAGAAGCATTACGGAAAAGTACAATACATCAACATGGAAACAGCTGAATACAACTATGAGTATGGTAATATGGCTTTGTTTGCAAATATTTCGGAATGTGATTAATTGGAAGTATTAGTAATCATTAGTATTAGTAATTCGAAGTCATGAAAATGCTGTACTAGGAAAAAATAAAACCCAAGGACACAAATTTACTGATTCAGCAAGAGTTGTTAGATAGTTGTTGGAGTAATAATAGTAGTGGTAGCATTAGCTGTTGTAGTTGCAGTTGTAGTCGTAGTTGTAGTCGTAGTTGTAGTTGTAGTTGTAGTTGCAATGGTAGTAGTAGTAGTAGTAGTAGTAGTAGTAGTAGTAGTAGTAGTAGCACTTATTGTTGTTGTTGTTATTGCAGTAGCATTCAGTAACATTCGAATAGTTATGCAAATAACCAGCAGCTTTAAGCACACATTTAAGATTGATGTTTAAATGAATCATTGGCAATTAAAAGCATTTGTTTAGCATCGATGATTTTCAGTTTGTTTAATCTGTCATCAAAAAAACAGCTCTAAAGCACTAGCCAACTTGTCTTCATTTAACCACTACCAGTTTCTGGAATCGATTTTCAGCATTTTCCGACCTTCCAATGCAAACATACTATTGTTTTCTTCTTTGCTGATATTACTAACTCATCGATGCGCAAATTTTCTTCTACTTCTCTTTTCCTTTAAATATGGCTAACATCCAACAGTTGCTTCTTCATACTATATTAATACAATACATTTTACTGATACATATCCATTAATGGCATTATTTTATTTATTATTTAATCATTTAATTAGTTAATTTATTCATTTATTCATCCATTCATAAATAAATCGTTAAATGAAATACTTAATTTATAAATTTTGTTGTGAATTGAAAATCAAAATTTAAATTAACTAATTGAATGTGTAAAACAGTCATTAAAGTATACAAAAAAAATTTTCAAATTTTGACAGCTGAAAAAAATATGTAACATATTTTAATGCATAAAAGTAAAAAAAAAAAAAAAAAAAAAAGAAACAAAAAATTGAAAATTTTTGAAAGAAAAAAATTCAAAGTTAAGTTTAAATTTGAAAGCAAACTAAAAGTAGATATAGACGTAACAAAGTAATGAACATAAAACAAGAATGAAATTTTGAAGGAGGAGCAGAGGAAAAAGGGACGAACATATCAAGCTGAATAAGTTCCCTCACCTGGTTGAATCCATTTAGCGAATGCGGAAAACAATCCTCAGAAGTTGTTGGTGGACTTGGAAATTCTTAATCTCAATTCATCTCTTACCTCTCTATCTCTCTCTCTCTTTTTGTTTTTCACCTCATAAATTTTTCATTTATTATTTTTTATAGAAATATTTTAGTGATATTTTCGATTTCTTACCAACTTTCTTATTGTTTCTTACCAACTTTCTTCTTTCTATTTTTCTCTTCCTCTTCTTTTACCTTTTGAGTTCTTCATGTTAACTTTCTTTTCTACTAATATCTCAAATATTGGTATCATTCCATTGAAGAAACATAAAATGTTCATTCGTTTTGCGCTTCTTTGCTGTTACCTTAAGCTAAATGCTACCTACTGTTGTTCTGTTTATTTCTCGCAAATATAGAAATGTGAAAAAAAAAAAAAAAAAAAAAAATTAAAAAAAGATGAAATACATTTCGATTAACTTTTTACTAATATTTTACTAATAAACTTATTAATACACTTTCGATTGTATCATAACTGAGGATTATTATTCAAATAACGGTTTGAGTAATAATATTACTCAAATAACCTTTACTTTTAGAGTAATGTAATATCGAAGTAATATGTTACGTTTACTTTATGATAATTTGATATTATCATAGTCATACATGATAGATATGCCATCAATCCACTTATGTGAATCATACAAGTATGTAATATATTTGATTACGTAAATGAATAAATAAAATATAATATTTAATTTTCAACTGTAATATACATGAAGTTATAAAATACACATATCCCTGTTATAAAAATCATAATAATCTATAAAAAAAAAAAAATTGTCGGCATAACTTAGATTAGTTTTTGTTACAGAAATGTCGCAAATTAACTTAGGTAAATTTACTAAATTGGAAAATTGTAGTACAAAAAAATATTTTGTTTAAACAGTTGTTTATGCATAGTGAGAATAATTAATGTTGCAAACAGTCTTCAGCATAAGTTGATTATGTGAGGTCATTAACTAAATTTGAAAAGATAGAGAAAAAATTTGTCAAAATTAATTTTATTTAATTTCCTAATTGAAATTAAATTAATTATTGCCAGATTAAAATTTGAGATATTTGAATTGACGATTTCCATCCAATATTTTCAATAATTGAATTAGATCTCTTTTTGATAATTTTTTTTAATTACGGAAAATGATTCATCCATTTAATGTAACTAATAATAATTAATGACCTCATCGAATTTGAGTTCAAATTCATCATTTGTTGTTTTTCTCCTTATTTTTTAAGAGAAATAGGAATAGAAAGAGAGAGGAAAAAGAAAGAGTTACAAATTTCGAGTGGAAAAACATACAAGTGACAAAATGTTTGGCACTTTTTCAACAAAAAATTTAAGCTTAAAATATTAGCTATAGCATATCTTCAGGTGACGTCACGATTTCAATATTTTGTCGTATTACTACTTTTCTTGAAATTTGTGTGAAATTTTAAACGAAAAGATTAGATTTCAAATTTTTCTCATCGTTTGATTGGAAATTTCATTTGTTTCATAAAATTTGAAAAAAAAAAAAAAAAAAAAGAAAACAAGATCAAGAAAAAAGTTTCCATAAATGATTGGTACAATTACAATTGTTAGTGCTTAATGTATTTGCATGCAAGCGTTTGTATCAAAATTTTTCAAATTTTTATTTTCAAAAAATATAGGTATTTCTAATAAACTATCATTCCACTATCATAATAAATGGTTTTGTTTTTTAAAAAAAAATCTTAGAGTATAACAAATGAAATTATTATTTAATAAATAAATAGATTAAATTGTTAAGTATTATTATAATAAATATGCGATATGATAATGCTATAATATTGTTATTTAATTAATTTGATTATAATGATAATAATAATTGTTATGAAAAGATTAATTACAATGATCAAACTTTTTAATCGAATGAAGACAAAAAAAAAATGTTACGACAATGAATGAATAATTAATGATGGAAATGAATTAATAAAGGAGAAAGAAAGGGAAAAAAAAGAGAGAGAGAGAGAGGATTGAAAAAAAAAAAAAAAAAAAGGAAAAAGAGAGGAAGAAAGATATTGTAAATAGTACGTATAAAAAGATATTTCACATTTTTTAAATTGATTCTTCCTCAAAATGGACATTTATTTAGTGCAATTTCATTTTGTTTTTTCCTTTATTTACTGTTGTTTTTGGCAAAAAATGATAGAAAAAGGAAAAATAAGGCAAAGACAAAAATGTAAAAGTATTGAAATGAAATGAAAAAGAAAAAAAGGAGGGAAGATGGAAAATTTTTGGTAAAAATAAGAGAGAAAGAAGGAAATTAAATTTGAAGTAAGGCTAAATGGAAAGAAAAGGTGCATGAAAAAAGAGTGAGGAGCGCGCAATATTTTTATAATGAATGAAAAATAAAAATGCATGTATATTTAGGAATTGCTAAACTAATAGAAATTTTAAAAATTGGAGTAAGTAAGAATGAGGGGAACAAATGAAAGAGAGTGTGATAAAGAGGAGGTGACATAGAGGTGACAGAATATAGACTAATGTAAAAGGGACATTTAAGTTTAAGTATAAGTCCTTTTAACCACAATCATTGCTTACAACATATTGACTAAATTCCAAAATATTCATAAATGATATATGTATGTACGTACAAATACACACACACACACATATATATATATATATATAATACAAATAAACACACACACACACACACACACACACACACACATCATCTTCATTTACTCATAAATGAATAAATATGAAATTGAAAAATTGAATAATAAATTAAAAAGTTTACAAAATTAGCTCTTAAATTAATGTTATTAAGGAAATTTTTTTTTTTGGTAAATCATACTTTAAAAAAAAAAAAAAAAAATTTTTTTTTTCTATTCTGATAATTTTATTATTTCAAATTTATTTAATGAAAAATAAAATTTATCGCAAAAGAGTAAATTGTTCATTTTGCCAAATGTTAAAAATGACAGAAAGGATGGAAAAAATCACAATTATATAATTTTATAAAACTATTTCTGTTTGCAACTTTATTTGTTACATTTTTAAAATTTAAAACAAAATTCTCCTGACTTTCCTTTATTTTTTTTCTTTCGCCGCAAACTTGTGCTAGAAACAAAATACAAAGATAGGGAAGAAATTTAATTTTAAAGTAAAATTGAAAGTCTTTTCCTTTTTTTTTAAAAAAAAAATGATGTTATGAAAATGATAAAGAAGACAAAGAACAAATTATGAAGAAAAATTTCATTTACTTGTGAATTTGCGAATTCAAACATTTCATTTACTTTTTTTTATTTGTGGTTAAATGTATGTAATTTTTCGATGATAAATAAAGGACGGAAAGAAAAAACTGCAAAATGAAGAGTGAGAAAATGAATAAATATATATTATAAGTGCAAAATGGAAATGTAAGTTATAATTTTAAAAATTTTTTTTAATACGATGAAAAAATTCATCAAGATTTTGGCATATTAAAAAAAACTTTTTTCTTGACTAAAAAAATTTTCATAGAAACAAAAAAAATTGACTATTAATTTACGAATTATAAGTTTGTAAATTGACAGTATATTGGACAATAAAAAAACCGATGGAAAAAATTGAATTTAACAAAGCAATAAAATTAATATTATTAAAATCCTTGTATTGAATTCAATTTGACACAATTGATACAGAATATTTATGTATCTGTTATCCGTTCATTATTATAAAAATACAAAAACTTACTTTAAAAGGAATGACAAGATCAACTTGACAGAAATGCCCCATGATGCATGATAATTTAAGGTGAAAAAATTTCTAATTTCAATTTTTTCTGAAATCTCAAAATTTCTTTATGGATGAAATAACAGGAATTTATTGGCTAGTGTAAAAAGTTTGAACTTCATCCAATGCTTTATTCAAATGAAATTTCGCTAATGGCATGATTGCTTGCTGGCAAAATAGGCAAAAAAGTGACAAATCATTTCGTCACTTTTGATTGTTCAGCAATGTTGTATCATCGGAATTCGTTTAATATTTACTTGATAAATACTTCTCAAGTATCTTCTTGGCTGCATTCATATTTTACTCTTGGCTAAATTAAAATGAAACATTTTTTAGATAATTTGTTTGAAATTTGAACGAAAATCGTAAGATAAACTTCTGCTCAATAAATTTTTGAAGAAATATTGAAATTTTTTAAAAATAAGGGAAGAAATAGGTTTGCCGCAAAGTAAGTTTCATTGCAGCTTTTCAATTCATTCATTTCTTTTTTGTTATTGCTATTTTCTTCTTTTAATGATGAATAGCTTCCATTTTTAAAATTTTTTTTTGAAACATTTGCTTTGCTATATCAATCAGAATAGATACCAAAATTATGTAATCGTTTAGTACAAAATCTCATAAACTTTCCGGAGAAATTTCACTTATCTATTTGAGTTGATAAATTTGTGTTCAGTAACTTCCTTCACTATGATGAAATTATTTTCATTTTTCAAAAAAAAAGGATTTGTACACCTTAGATTTTACAATTCGACGAAGAATTTTAAGATTTAAATTTTCGGAATGAATTTTTTGTACATTTAACACAAGCTTTTTATTCTTCAGGAAGGTTATGCATCAGAAAAAAGAATTAGTTGTAACACTCTGTTCCTTGTTCCATATATCGTTTATCAGCAGTTTTAAGATATTAACTTTCTGTATCAACAAAAAAATTAATGATGAGTACATGTACAGACATGATTAATACGAAAGGAATTATTATGATATTATTTTATTACTATAGGAAAAATCATGATTATTATGAGGGAATGTTGTGATTACTACAGGAATTTATTATTACTATAGAAAATATCATGAATACTATGGAAACTTTCGTAATTACCGTAAGAAATAATATTATTACTACAAAAAATGATTACTGTACATTACTATATAATGTACTTACTACAAGCAATATTATGATTGCCATAGGAAATGTGATTGTTACAAAAAATGTCACAATCACTGCAGGAAATATCATGATTACGATAGTAAACATTACGATTATCATAATGCGAAATATATGTATGCGTGTGTGCATATGTGTTCGAAATCTGTTATAAAAATTGAAGCATGCAATCATTTTACTGATAATCAGTGGGTGCAATGTAGCGTATATCAACAATAGCACCTCGTTACTTAGACAGATCTCCCTCTCTCTCTCTTCCTCCCGTCTTCCCAGATGATTTAAAGTGATTAAATTTGTAACACTTGAAAAAAAAACAACAAAATATTCCATATTATTATTATAATGAAACGAATTGTAAGAATTATGCATATAAAACTGATTCAAAATGTGATCAAAATACGAAATATTTGGAATTGTTTTTTTCAAACATTCAACAAAGAACAGTGATCAGATATTTTCTTGTTCAACCACAAACTGGAACCGGATAGTTTGATATTATGCCACAACTGTTTTTCTTTCCCAGTTTTTGTGCTATGAATGTACAAATGCCTGCAAGAATTTCATGTGTTGTTAATTAATTTTTATTATTCCGCAACGGAAAAAAAATTTAGCAACAAACCTTTATAAACTAATTAAATTTAAAAAAATATATAAATAAGAAATGATAATTAGTAATTCTTTTTTTCTGTAAATTATGAAAAAAATTTACTATCACAAACAAATTATCCACCAAGAATGTTTTTAATAATATTTTTGGACATTTAGTGTGGAAGTCACACAGTTCAAATTTTGCACCACTAATGAACAACCTGCGAATTAATCTAAAACTGTACAAAAATATGAGAACAAAGTGAAAAAGAAGGGCAAAAAGGTTTTGCTCCGAGATTCTTATGATTCAGTGAAGAGTGGGAAGAAAAAACGGGGGACAAGAGTGAAAATAGTAATCAAAGTACGCCTGTTGATGTTAAATATGTTGTGTTATAATTATATAATTAATTAGTTAAATGTTTTACGCTAATCAGCAAGAAATGTGTTACTTGATAACAATTGGCGAATGCGAAACAGTTATGCAAAACGAATATGGTACTGTGATGAAATCTGCATCAAACCGAACGCTTACAGTACCGCTTGCGTATTGTAATACTCTTGCTTTTCCGATTAGATCATTCGATGATGCCAAAGTGATACTTCCATCAAGTTTTGTTGATATACTGCATTGAAAATGAGAAAGAAAAAAACAAGAAATGTAATATATTTGCTTAAAAAAGGATAAAAATCAATTTTTCAAACTAATCCAAAAATACGAAATGAACTAAAACAGATTTCAAATTTAAGTCTGATTGACTAAATAACTTGAAAGCATACGTGGAATTAATTATCATTCCAGCATCCTTGTTCCACAAGCTTATTTTCGCAGAACCATGTAAATCAATTATTATTGTACCCATAATATCGACTGTTATCGATAATCCGCTCATCAGTGGTATATAGCCATAATATAGGCGATAAATTAGATTTTTCTGCAAACAATCATTTAACTAATGAAGAATAATTGTGATACATTTACTTTTGTCACTTAAATTTAATTCTTTATTTAAGTTGAAATTAATGCATAATTTATTTTGAAAAAGGGAGAGGGAGAGAAGTAAGAAAGTTAAACATAAGATATATTTCTTCTAAAAATCCAGACGTAGAAAAACAATCTTGTCATATAAAGTAGATTAAAATCAATCTAACAATTTAATGAATTACAAAATTCATTATCTATCGAAAATCTTAAAATTTTAAAAAAATTGATAAATGACAAACATCATACAGAAGCATTGGTTCACCGTTAGCACTCCAAACAGCATTAATCAGTTCGCCATATCCGTGGAAAATTGTTATTGGCACATTACGATTATTTAGCAGGCCTATTTGAGCTATCGCCAATGGATCTTCAGAATTACTTTCTTCATCGACATTGTAAATTTCTGAATCCAACAAATACGACTTCAGTCCTTTCATTTCAACGGATATCTGTATGGAAATAAAAGTAACATTTTTAAATAATAAATAAAAAAGGAAAATTTTGATTTTATCATTTCAATTATTATATTAACCTTTTGTTTTTAGTAATGAGAACAACTGATAATTACAAAAATTTCAAGGTCATGTTAAATGCTTCAATTTCAAATAAAATTTCGACATGCTGTATGAATCACTCGAGGATTACGTGCAAGCTATGTGATACTATTTATTTCCCCTGTCATTTCTACCAATTTTATTAATAAAGAGAGGAATTGAAAAATGATCGCTAAGATTATTCCAAGAAACTATTCCATAATATGCATTACTATTTATTTTGTTTAATCATAATTCAATTTAATTCATGTGTATCCTAGTTGACTGCAGGTTCTAGTTTTATTAGAAAAAAATTCAGTTTAATGGTAATAATTTAAAATAATATTTAGTATAATGTGTGAGCAAACCTGCATAAGAGGAAATAACGCTCGTTTCGTTGGAGTTAACAAAATTAAAAAGTCATTCCATGATAAAATACCTTTATCATTAACTGTTTTAATCCATACTGTTATATTGTTATCATTACCTAATTCTGCAACAGAAAATATTGTTAAAAATATTATCATCAATTTCACTAATTCAGTGAAAACTTTTACTGAATCCATTTAAAAATTTACATACAGCAAAGTTGAAAAAATAAAAGAAAAAAGGAGAAAAATTCAAAAAAATTTTTACAAATTTTAAAATCAAGAAATATTTGAGGAAAAGAGAGAGAGAGGATAAAGAACAGATAAGAAAGTTGAAGGGATGGAAGAGAAGTGAAAAGGTAAAGAATGGACACTTTCCTGTATACTTTTCCTATTATTAAATATGATATTGAACTTTTGCTCAACAATATTTCTCTTATTAATTGCATCAATTGTTTGCGATATTCCATTAGTTATACCAATCATCTGCCATATTTTATTAATTATTTCAATTATCTGCTATAACATATATCAAATTGCTTATGATAACTCATTGATAATATATTATTTACTTTAAGCATCCCATTAATTACACCGTTTACCTGCGATATTGATTATAGAGACGTCTGATGTAGCTTTTAAACTACGATGAGCATAGTTTGGTTGAAATACTCGAAATGAACGCATTTTGGCCCAATATGAATTGAACTGTAAATGGATATGAAAATTTCAGTCAATTTTGTAACATTTAAATCTTATTTTTTTCTAATTCCTTTTTAGCATTTTAATTTATGATGACATGTGTCACATTTATAATTAAAAACTTACCTCAGGTGAAATTTCCCGTTTTCGAGTAACGCTTCTATAAAAGTAAGCCCATTTTTCTTGCTCCGTTGGGAAAAGTTCCTCGGATCTATAATGTTGTTTAATGGAATTATGAATTAAAATTAAATGATAAATTAAATTGGAGAACGTCTCAAAATATCAACAATATGGTAAAGTTTGAAGATAATCCTTCGAAAAAAAGCAATTATAATAGTGTTTGTAAAATTTTAAAACATTTTCAAAAATTTAAACTTCTCCAGTTTGCTTATTTGTTATTTCACTATTATCAGTAATGTTGACGTTAATTATCATTAAAATTTTCCGTCCAGGTATTTAAGATATCAAATATCCATCGCGAGCAATACCGTAAACAGTAGTTCACAAAATAATATTAAAAAAAAATGAAGAATGAAAAACCTGAGCAAATATGTTCCAACCAATTCTTTGTCAGGCAGAATATTCAGCAGTACCTCGATGGCAAGCGTTTGATCCGTAACTGTTTGACGTAACGGACATGTATTATGAAAGATACGAAGTAATTTATTGATTGTCTGAAATGTAATAAATTAAATTCTTACTCAATAAATAAATGTTTTCATCCATTACTGTTTTTTCGTTTTCTTTTTCCATTAAAAAACTTTTGAAACAAAACGAAAAAATTATTCAAAATTAGTACCTTCCAATGAAAATGTTTTCCATCAAAAAGTCGAAGGAATCGTAGGGCTTCTTCTTGCACTAAGTTTGTATCTTTACTTGTACTACACAGAAACTGAATTGCATAAGGTAATAAACTGAAAAAAAATTCGAAATATTAAAAATACAGACATGTATTACAGGTGCTATGTAAGAACTTTTTTGAGAATTCAAGAAGCACTTTTAAATTAAGTGTTTATCGTTTTCAAATCAAAATTTCTAAATTAAATATTGCTAAAAAAAATCTTGTTTTGTGCTACCAAAAAATTTCAAAATTATAAACAAACTTTAATAATGGCAAATTTTCAAAAATTTGCAATGCGTTTATTTGACAATCGCTATCTTTACATTGCGTAATGATGTATTTCGTGAATTCATTTACATCCTTTAAAAAAAATTTTTTAAATTTCTATTGAAATATTAAAATGTTTAGAAATGATTTCAATAACATCTCATTTAATGTAGTATTTTTTTTCAACTTAAATTTGAAAAATTCTCACTTCATTTTTTGCATTTTCGCATGCATATTTGCGAATTTTTGTTGATTCACAATAGCGCCGATAAAGATTTGCAACGGTAAATGCAATGTGCTTCGCATAATACTTGTCATTTGTATCTTTCATCCAATTCTAAAAATTAATATTTCACAAAAATTTTCTTAAATTTAATTTTTTTTTCCAGCACAAATAACACATGTAAATAGAACATCATACACTACTTATAGTAATGATTTAATTTTTTTTTTTTTGTCAAACTTGATAAATATGATATGGAAATGTCTAACACATATCCGAAATAGATTATAAAAACAAGGAAACGGAAAATAATAATATGGTAACCTTAAGATCATTGATAATAG
This sequence comes from Mansonella perstans, assembly GCA_037074765.1. Classification (NCBI taxonomy): domain Eukaryota; kingdom Metazoa; phylum Nematoda; class Chromadorea; order Rhabditida; family Onchocercidae; genus Mansonella; species Mansonella perstans. Next base: position 56,236 of record JBAMDO010000172.1, read on the forward strand.
CAATATCGATTTTTGTTGTCTGTGAAAGAGCTTGTAGGAAACGTTCGAGAAATTCTGGTGCTTCAGTTGTAAAAGCATTTTTGCCAACAATATATGATGTCATTGTTCCAGCTAATCCAATTGCATCCACAAATACTGGCCTATAAAAACAGATTTGCCAAGAAAATAAATTTGTAATATTAGTCTAAGAATAGCTATCAATTAGAAAAAGTTTAGACAAATTATTTTATGATCCAAAAAAAAAGTAATTCAGGTCCTACATAATTGGAGCATTACGAAATTCTCTTATTGCATCCAGTATATCCTGATCCTTAGCAAACAATATACTATTCAGAATTGATGCCAAAACATCCGTTTTCTTATCCAAAAATTCGCTGTTGCTTTCTTGTAGTACTAATTTTAGCTGTAAAGAAAAAAACTATGTTTATCGTTTTCAAATCAAAATGAAATATCCAATTTTTCAAAAACTTCAAAAAAAAATTTCTAAAAGAAAAAACAATGTATTTGAATCACTCATAGACTTGCAAAAAAAAGAAATAAATAAAAAGCAAAACAAGTGTAAATAATTTGTTTCTCAAATTAAAATTACGCTTTATTGCAATTTTTCTTAAATTTTTTTTTTTTTTTAAAACAACGAAGGTGAAAATAGAAAATTATAAGATGAAAAATATAGCTTGAAATTTTATAAAACGTCATATTCTCCCAAGCTTTTCTTGACATAAAAACTGTGGTTTTTTTACTTGTAGCACACAGATTGCATAGTTCAAAAATAATAAACTCTGTTAATTTGAAAACAAACTTTAAGTGATATTTGAATTTTTGCCCTCTTTTCAAGTTGAGGTATTTCTTAGACAAACATTATTCCTCAAAGCCGTGCATATCATCCTGGCCTCTAAGCTTTATTTTCTATTCACCGCTTCGTTGCCGTCGTGAAAAATGTTTGAGTTCTCGAGGAACACCGATTTAATGTCATTATTTTAGATAGAAATAATGAATAGTGATTTTTGAATTTTTTGGATATTATGTGATGGATGCATAAACTCTAAACATCAGTTCTTGCTGTACAATAGAGAGTACTCAATTGCGTGAAATGAAACTGATACACGCTCATAGGCTTAAGTGAATATCCATTATTCATTGTATCCCCTTTCAGCAGTTTATTTGTTTTGCAACTATCAACTGATTTCTCATATTTTCTCCTCGACATAAAAAATGCTGAACTTCTCAGATGATACGCAGTACACCGAGTTATATTCGTTTAAACTTGAAATTTGAATTTGATGATAAGAAAAAAATTTATTTTCGTTTTTTTTTTCCTTAAACAATCTCGAAACTTTCCCTTTCCTTAGAACTTCTGATAGAAAGGCAAAGATTTATTCCTATATTATCAATGATCAAGCAACACGTTGTCAGATTTGTGGATGGCATTTTTCTAGCAATTGTAATCTCTTATTTTAACTTACTGAAATAACATTATCAAAATTTATTACTAATAAAATCTTATTGAACATCGAAAAGATTAAAATTTAATGAATAAACATTTATTTTACCTTTGATCGTTTTTTTTTTATGCCAATATTCATTTTTTGATTAATTTCTTTCCAATTTCTGCCCATTCGTTTTGCTTTGAATACAGTCTGAGCGCATTCATCGGATGATAATTTAGCGGAACAGAAAGGTTTTACAAAATGAACAGTACGATTCATCATTTTCATTTTTACGCTGAAAAAAAGGTTCAGTATCAATATGATTCAACTCTATTTAAATCTGTGTAAATAGAATTTGAAATTTGAATTCATTTTCCAAAAACCAAATTTGTGCACTTTACTTTAGCAACGAACTATTTATTCTGTTTTTAATCCCTTATAACATAGAAGGGTGTGTTGAAGAGTTAAATTATCCAGCATAGGTGATTCGTTGTAACTTAATTACTTTAATTGAGCTCCAATAAGACTCTTTCAATATAATATGCGTGTATGTTGTAGAAAATTTCATGGATAAATGCCAAAAGCAGTACTACTATTATTTTATCTTTGGTTCATTTCAAATAACATACTGTGTTTCCACAACCAGGTTCCAGTCAGAAATTATAGAGCTTTTCAAGATCATCTTCTCTTCAGCTTCAATATCAATAATATCTGCATTTGATTTTGTATTTTGCCTAGAACATGATTCGATTTTTTTAGGTCGAGGAAAATGAATAAACCAGAAATAATAGATCACACTGGAAATAATAGATCAGAAATAATAGATCACATAGGCATCACTTAAAAGTTTGATAAGTCACACAGATACCATTCAAAAGTCTAACATCAGTATTCCAGATTATTTAAAAATACCTGATATTAGTTAATTGGGACTATTAACATCCATCAAATAACATTTAATTGCAAAGATAACGCACATGTAAACAACAGAATGTTGATATTTATGTTGTGTGAGGCCATCAATTAATGTAAAATTACGGATACCATCAAACTGACAATGATTTATTTGCCTTCGGAATATTTTGTCACGCGGTTTTGAGAAACGATAATGGCACAGACCATATGGTGTGATCTCAAATTTGAAAATGCTTGTAAAATGTTATGAAAAGATCTGAAAATTTAATGCTTGGATTCTCAATTATCCAATTATGTCAGACTGATAAATTCATTTTTTGTTAATATATCAATTTTAAAAACAGCAGAATTAATTAAAACATTACTTTAATGAAATTTTTTGAACTGCGGCAAATTAATAAAAAAAAATGAAGCTAATGAATTATAAATGTGTCTTAGACCTGCTCATTTTTTGAGTCAATAATTTTTATAAGAAATGAAAAAAATGTATTTGAAAACATAAACATATTTAAAGTGCACCCAGTAATACATTAAGTAATTGAGTGATGAAATAATTAATTGATTCCACTAGTAAATAAGTGTTTAATGCTTTTAATCACTTGATTACCCCAAATAATTCAATGAAATTAAAAAAAATGAAAACGGAAAAAAAAGAAAATTCAATAACTTACAACATTCTGCTCATCCCCAGTACCACTTTTAGCTGGTGTCATTGTGGCATAAACAATTGCAAAAAGGACATTCCAGTTTGCTTTCCAGTTTTTTTCTGTTAATGTTGTTGCCACATATAGTCCTTCTAAATTATTTCCACCTTGGATGAAATTAACATAAACATCCGGCATATCATATTGACATAAACCACTAATGCATTTCAGGAACTGGAATAATTTAATTCATTTATTTATTTATTTGTCTACTTGTCTGCTTGTTTGTTTGTTTATTCTAAGTTACAATATTTTCTTTTTTTCTTTATCTTCAATAACAATTAAGTTATTCGGTATGTCACCATTTAGATTAATTTGGAAATATTTTTTGAATGATGGAATAAATGATGCATTTTACAATACAATAAATGCATTTCATTTATGACTTATTTATTTAGAATAAATGACATTTTAAAATGTGTTAAAATTTTGTATCATATATGCAAAATTGTTTTAATTATATCTCCAACTTAATTATCAAATATAAATATGTGAATATTATTAAATATACATTTATAATAAACTCTGTGGTTCCATAGCAATAATGATTCAGATGAAATTTTCTTCATGACATGAAAAACTATCAAAAACTATTAAAATTTAGATTGGAATTTCTGGTTTCGTCATTTATAAACATAGTAATGAAATATAATAATAGTAATATTAATTAAAGATTTTCTCATTTCAATTCTTTGAATAATTTATCAGCTTTTTTTAAAATTATTTTTTTTCCGATCTAATTACCTCTCATTCGTAATCAATTAATTGACTACTCCAGGTTGTTCTCTTAATAATTAAATTTTTCCCACTAAGCTGACCATCATTACATATTTGATCAGAAATCACAAAGCATTGTCTACTAAGCGATAATTCATCGATATGATGTCTTAACCCTTTCATTATTCCATTGGCATTGTTATTTGTTAATAAGATCGCATAAAATAATTTTTATAATTTCAGAAAATAATTCTTGAAATTGAATAACTTTTACGTTTCAAACTATGATTTAATCCAAATTGATGATGTCGAAATTTTAAACGAATTTTGTCAGAAATTAAATGAGTCTAATGAAAATAAACTTTGCGTAGAAACTGGATGAAAATAAATCCGACATAGAACTGACAATGAAAAACAAATCTGATATGAATGTTTGATGAAATAAATTTGATATAAAAATGAAGATGAAAATGAATCTTATACAGTAATCGGATGAAAACAAGTCTTTATAGAAATGCAAATGAAAAGAAACCTGATATCGACCGAGAATTTTGCCAGTAGGATCATAATGTAGGATATGAAAAGAATAGGTTGCATTTATTGTTTCAACAATACTTTCATGCAACTTTGTTTTTTCCTCATAAATTCTTGTCTCAGACCAAAAATTGTATTCATAAAAAAGATACCTGAAATGCATCAGAACAAACGTATACTGCTGGTTAAAAGTGGAAAGAAGAGGAAACAGGGGAAACGGTAAGAACAATATTAAGAGGATGATATCGCTGAACTTTTCAAGTATTTTAATTAAATCATGAATTAATCGAAACTCTTAAATACTACTGTTAATTATGCAACTCCTTCATAAATAAAACAAAAGATTGTATTTCCTTAAATTATATCAACTCAAACCTTTCTGTCCCTTTATCATTGCTAGAAAATTTCGCTTCTGTATTTCTATCATTTGATCCTTTAGTCTTGCCAATAACGTAAATCACGTGCATCAAATCTAAATATGCATCATAGTGGTCGAAGAGAAGTTTGAATAATTATTACTGAAAATGATATGAACATAATACTATAAAAAGCATAGTTCTTTGTAATATTTGAGAATTAATCAACAGAATATCAATATATTCCATAAAAAAGATACTAATAATTGATTTTATTACTCTAATCGAAATTGTAAAACAAACCAATTGAGTATAATATTAAAACTACAAGTTTCATCATAGTAGCAGCAATGGTTGCAGTGATAACACATAGATTGCATGTATACACAATAATGCTTTCTACCTATCAGTAATGTAAACGAAACTTATCAGTGAAGAACTATAACTCATATACGTTATCAAGCCGAATTGAACAAAAAAATATGATCGTACATATCATGTGAAAATGAAAAAGAAATTCCAACTATTTAAAAATTTTTGAAAATTTAAGGATTCCGAGAAAAGTTTTGTCATACTTCAAAAACGAGAAAAATTCGACGCAATGATGAATATTAGCAAGTTTTTATATTTGTCATATATTTCGTTATTATTTAAAACTTACCAAAAAGTTTTTGCAAAAAATTGTTTGACTTGTTTACCTATTTCTTCTGTTTTGTTAATTTATTTGTTAGTTTATTGATTTATCTGTTTGTTTACTCACTTGCTTTTTCTTTCAAGTTTTTCAAGACAAATAAATTTTCCGAAATTTCGTCATATTAAATTAATACTGCATTAACAGTTTTTCTCTCGTTTTCTTCTTTTTTTGTTGTAAATAGATAAGATCGTCGATCATATAAAAAATTAATATGATAATAATAAATCAGATCATTTTAGCGGAACTGATTAATTTATTTATTTTAAATAGGTAATTAAGTCATTTAATCTAAGCACTTGTTCAATTCTTATTCAATACATAAGATAACATACAATTATATATTTTAGTTTCCAATGAAACAATTGTAATTAATTAATCGGGCGAAAATTACTTTTCTTTCTGTGCTTTATTTTGTCTTTGAAAATACGAATTTGTCTAAATTTCTGTTTTTTATTTGTTTAAAATTATTTTTTTCTTTTGCATTTAATGGGATACATTGCTGTGACTGCTTGAATCTTATTCAGTATGTAAGATAACATACAATTATATATTTTAGTTTCCAATGAAACAAAATGTAATTAATTAATCGAGCGAAAATTACTTCCTGTGCTTTATTTCGTCTTTGAAAATACGAATTTGTCTAAATTTCTTTTTTTATTTGTTTAAAATTATTTTTTTTTTCTTTTGCATTTAATGGGATACATTGCTGTGACTGCTTGAAATGCCTAAGATATTTCAAATTTCCAAAAACACCAGTTTTGTACGTTAAAATAATGTCATGTAAATGGTTCAGTATGTGTTATATGATTAAAAGAGAGGTTAGCTAATATTGGCGAGAAACATTTTGATTTGTGCTCTTATTTGAGCCTAAAGCCAAGTATGGCTTAGGAAGATGATGGAAAGAGAAAGTGAGGTAAGGGGAAAGGGTAGTTTAAGAATCGATTTTGGATGATTTCGAGCAAAAGCTTTGCCGAATGTACCAAGCAGAGAAGGGAGTCTTAGTTGTCGTCTGTCACCACCATCACATAAATCGATGTCCAGACTGAAGCCAGCTAAATATGTATGGGCTATATGAATTGATTGAGCTGATATGGCTTTTTTGCAAAAACTCGCATTCCTTTACTTGGCTGTATGATTTCATTGTACCTCAGCTCTGCTGCGTTGTTGTGCTTTTTTATGATCAGATAGCGAAGTCTAGAGCGTAAATTGTCATTTGAAAATGTGGTTTTGTTGTTTAGGCTTAGGCACTTTTTTTGTGCCTCTTTATGACTTGTCACAAAAAAATTCTATAATGGCCAACGATACACTTTTAGAATGATTAGGCTCTCTTGGGTGGAAAATACGGAGAGCCAGAGAGCTATGGACGACAGAGGCCAAAATAAAAAACTTCATTCATTTGGCTGGCACGACTTACACGGCTCAGCACTCCTCTGGAAACTCTCTGAAGTGTGAAACAGAATTACTAGCTCTTGTTGTGCCAAGTACCTTCTTTTCTTTTCTTTTTTTCTTTTTTTGCTCTTTTCACAATCCTGCTGTTTGCATTACAGCTTTTCAAATTGAAGTTTTTCTCCTCCTACAGAATCCAACAACAGATAACGATTGCATGAGCCTAACAAGAAGCCATAGCTGTATCATTTCCAAGTAGCATATACTATTGGTTCATTCTATTTCCTTCACCATAAACTTTTGCCTTTTTTTCTTTCTTGCAAGCAGAGGAATTTATACAGTTTTAAAACACAAGAAGGCTCACGGACATACACATACATACACATATGGAATATTTTAACTTTTCCTAATTTGATTAACATTATTTACAGATATATCATTAACTTCATTTTATCCCCTAAAAAATGAACAAATTTCAGTTTTAATAATTCCTTCTTCAAATTTCAACAAACATTCTGAAATTGTAGAATGGTATGTAAGCTTTATATTATAAATGTAATTCTTTGCTGAACTGAACAAAAGCTTCATAAAAAATATTTCAAAACTTTTTCACCTGTTTTTTTTTTAATCGCTCATTCATCCCTAAAATATTAATCAATTTGTTTATATCGAGTTTTTCCATTCCTTTTTTTTGCTTGTTTTTTCTTCAAATAATCTAAAAAGATTTTTTTGTTTCGAAATTGTAAAGTTTCAATATTACTTCTTTAAAATGTGACAAAAGTTTTTTTTTTTTTTTTTTTTTTTTTAAAAATTAATTGCAAGATAATAAACTTAAAATCTGATGTAAAAAATGAAATTCAGAATGGATTTTTCAAATATCAATTAAACTTTAAAAGGAAAATTAATTATGATTGATATGAAATGTGAAAATTTGTTAATTAATTATTGAGAAAGTAATTATTTTTTCCGGCTGAACGCTTTTAATTTTTACTGCAGTTAGTTAATAATAATTTTTCCTTTTCTCATTTCTTTCCTTTTTTCTTTCAAATGAGTAAACAGATTGATGTATTTTCAAAATAAAATAATCATAAATATTAGTGAAATGTTGAAATGATTTAAAAAAGGATGAATATAAATGATATGAAAGATTAGTAGGTAGATAATATTGATCGATTCAGGTCAGGTTAAGTTGGACTGGATCAGATTGAATAGAACAAGATTAAATTGAATCAAATTTCATAAATACATGATCATCATTAATTGTGCATAGTATATATCAAACACAAATACAATTCATTCATAAGAGCAAAAACCGACCCCGGAATATACATATACATCTGTCGTGTCGTCTCCATGGAATAATAGCAACTGTAGTAGTAGTAGTTATAGTCATAGTAGTAGTAGTAGAAGATCCGGGCCATCTGTCTCGCAATTAGTTTCACTCTCTTCAATTTGTTATTACCTTCATTAAAATGTCTGTTTGCCCAAAATTATTATATCAATTTTTCAATAATATTCATATTTGACCACTTTTTTTTTTAAAATTTCAACCATCCCACTTATTTGTTATTTTTAATTTCCAAAAAAAAAAATTCCTTTCTATATATATATAACTATATTTAAAAAAAAAAACTGTATATATATATAAGGTTCTCAACTGCTTTCTTTTTCCATTTTTTTTCTCAAAAATTTTTTTCTCAAGCAATTTATAAACTTTCATTAGAAATGCTTTCTTTACTTTTGTATTTTTTTTTTTTTAATTTTTATAATTTTAAGAATAATCACACCACTATTTATGTTACTTGCATTGAAAAAATAATGTAATTATTTATACTTTTCAAATTCCATTTTCATTCATTTTATAATAACCGTGTATTTGATACATATTCAAATAATTTTCATTTTCCTTCGTTCTTTTTTTTTTTCAAATTTAAAAGCTCTTAAAATATAAGCTTTTAAATTTGAATTTAAAAATTTAAATTTAAAAGCTTTTAAAACTGAATAAATTCATTTTCCTGTTTCATTAATAGCCTTTAAGCACCATACGGTTATCCATATCTTTCTCTGTTTGTAATTAAATAATGTTCAATTACTGCTTAAGAAATGATTAAAAGTGACAAATTTTGGATTGAGAAAAAAGAAAAATGTATATGTTACATATATGTAAAATGTGTGACCGATACATATCTTCGAGCAGAGATGCATTTGGAAATTTTTTATTCAAATCCGATTTTTAATTTCAATTCGTTTTCCAGTTGATTTAAATTTTACATATAAATACAGTATGCAAACACATACGCAGACATACAGACACACACACACAGACACACACAGACACACAGACACACACACACACACACACACACACACACACACACATACACACACACACATACACACATACACACACACAATCGGATTGTTATAAATCCAAATACTTACGACATATTTCTAAAATATACGTACTGCTCCAATTCTGCTGGAAATTTTCTTCCAGAATGCATGATATCATGGTATCCTGTTACCATAGCAATTAATTCCATGTGTACAAACATCATCATCATCATCATGAATCATCATTATCAACAATATCATCATCATAATCACGATTAATGTCATCATCATCATTATCATCACCGTCATCATCATCACTCCCTTCTAAAATTCTTTATCTCCTTCAAAGAACTAAATAAGTATTGCGCAGATTATATTCCTGAAAAATAAAAATACGGAAAAAAATCGGAAAAAAAGGGAGAGAGAGAGAGAGAATGAGATAAAAAGAAAAAAAAAATGAATATTTTGTTCCAAAAACAAACAAATACCTTTGATTATGCATTTTTTTTTCCCATCAATTTTGTTTCATTTTTCATTGTTTTCTAAGCAACAGTTTAAGATTTAAAATAAAATTAGAATTTTTTCTTTCTTTTTTTCTTTTTCCATCTTTTTTCCTTCCGTTTGTTTGTTTTATCCTTTTGCACTAATGGAAAATATTAAACAATAATAGAAAATGATTTGGCTAGCTAAACAATTACTCGATTATTTTGTATTCATTTTTCAAATTTTTTATTATTCATATCAATGATGATGATGATGATGATGATGATGATGATGATGATGATTATGATGATTATGATGATGATGATGATGATTATGACGATTATGATGATGATGATGATTATGATGATGATGATGACGATTATTGTTTGAAATTTTCATCTCTGTTTTGCGTAACTTTGCCAATTATAACGTTTTCTTTTATTTCGTAGATAATAATCATTCATTGTTCGTAGTAATAATAATAATAATTAGTACCAATCTTTTAAATTCCTCCTTTTCTCCTTTTTTTTTTTTTCCTTCTTCTCTAATTATTATATAATAATTACAATAACAGTAATATTAATAATGATAATAATGCATATTATTACAATTCTTTAAATTATGATAATTCATTTCTTCTCCAATTACGATAGGTCATTCCTCAATTACAGTACTTTTTTTAATCTTGTTTCTGCCTTTTACCCTCTCTCTTCCTCTAACTCTTTGTTTATCCTTTTTTTTTTTCCGTTTGCATTCCCAATTTAGCAGAAGGAAGATTGCACAATACAATAAGCAATGTAAATTATGTTGTTGGTATAATTCATTGGGGGTAAATACCGGGAATTGTTTGGAATTGTCGAGAACAAAAGTACCAAATCTTTTAAATCCCTCTCTCTCTCTCTCGCCTTTTTGCTTCTCTCTTCTTACCTATTATACTTGGCTCAATGTCCTCCTTCTTGGCTCAGCTAACTGCAATATTTTGTGTTTAGATATAATATATATGTGTGTGTGTGTGTGTATGTGTATGTGTTTGTTAGTCGATTTGTGCTTCTATAAAAGCCTAGTCCTAGTGGAAGGATGTACAGCTCAATCAATCCATGATTGCAAGGATGGTTAGGTATTGGAGACTTAGGAACGCCTTTTATGTTTTTATATTTCATTTTCTTCTGTCCCACTCTTTTCAATTTTATCCTCAATGTGAAGCCTAGGATCGAGGAAAAAAAAAAAAAAAAGAAAAAAAGGATTCGGTGACGATGGTAGTGCTAGTGGTGGTAATAGCGGTGGCAATGGTGATGGTTGCTGACCGCAGTAAAGTAATAGCGGTGATTGTAGTGTATGATATATATGGAGAGAATGGAGTGGTTGGAGATCTTGAAGTCTGAAATTGAGTAGAAGTAGAAGCAGGAAGATTGAGCAAACCCAGCAGGAGGTAGGTTAGATGACGACATTTGTGTCACCCTTTACCCCTCTCCCTCCTCCTCCTTCTCCCTCCTCCCACCTCCATTTCTAGCTCAGTAGCAGCATGGATAATCATTATTTCCCTTATTCGGAAGCATCTGCGTTGTGGTTGATGGTTGATGGTGTTGGGTACGGGTGCCTTGGTGACTGCTTGTTTCCGTCCGATCGAGAAGTGTCGTCGTTGATGATAGATGGATGAGACGAAGAATGGTGATGTAGAAGGGAGGAAGATGAAGAAGAAGAAGAAGAAAAGGAGGTGAAAAGGGAAGAAGGATTGAGGTTTTGCTTTTTACCGATTCTATCTTCCTATATTTCCTATCCGCCTCCTCATCATTCACCTCCTCCTTCTCCTCCTCCTCCTCCTCCTCCTCCTCTTCCTCCTCCTCCTCCTCCGCCTCCTCCTCCTCCTCCTCCTCCTCCGCCTCCTCCTCCACCACTACTTCTTCATCCACTCCTTCATATTTCACTTCCAATTTTTCTTCTGGATCTATCTCATAGTTGTCGTTTGCTTTTACTGCTACTGGTCGGTACCCTCAAATTATTGCGGTGAAGAGAGAAAAAAGTGGAGAATGTTGTAGGGTTAGTAAATAATAGAAGGAAGGAGGATGGAGGAGGAGGAGGAGGAGGAAGAGGAGGAGGAGGAGGAGGTGAAGGAGGTGGAGGTTTAGGAGGTGGAGATGATGAAGAGGGGGACAGGGCGATATGGAAGACAGTTTAATACTTGCTGTTCTGGTCATTTTCATTTCCCTCCTCACATCAGGACCGCGCGCTTGTCTCCTCCATCTATTGATGAATGATACTGGCCTTCACATAATGTTCCAATATACATTTGTAAATTTTTGGTCATCTATCAAGCTAAAATATCTATTATTGTCACTTACAATGATTTACCTATTTCACACTCTTTTATTCCCATCTTTTTCAATTTCTAATTAAACAAAAAACAAAAAAAAAAAAATTAAATAAATAAATGAAATAAAATTTGAAAATTTTACTTTAAATCTATATATCAATTATTTCAATATCTACCAATCTTTGGGATTTTTTTTTTTTTTTTATCAATTACACTTAAATTTATTTCTCAAAAGGACAAAAAAAAAAAAAAAAAGCCTTAAGTTGTTTCTATTTTTTTTTTTTTTTTTTTTTGTTTTCATACCCTTCCATACTTTCCATAAATATTAAGTTTTAAGTATTGCTAGCGATGGAATAGTTTTAAGATTAGATTTATAGATGATGAATGATACGATAAAAAGTGAATATCTGAGCAAAAAAAAAAAAAAAAACTCTGATGATAGTTAATTCCGTTGAAAAAGTGATCGAAATGATAGTAGTAACAAAAAATATTTGGAATGAACCAATAAGAATATTGGATACGGTGACCGTAATTGATCTAGTTAGTATGTAGTTTTAGTCTTATTTGGTAATAAAATTATATTCTCTAATTACAATATTACATGTTAGGAGTTCACAGAAAATTACACTTGGAAATATTTTGAATCGTTAGTAAGTTTTTTTTTTTTTTTTTTTTTTGAGGTAAGAGGGAAAGGGAGAAATTGTTGTGCAGTGATCATTGAATCAAAGATTTGTTTAATAAGAAATAATATTTAAGCTATCATCATATCAGGTGTATCAGTTTTTTGCTAATAATTATTAAATGGAAGTTTAATCATTTTTGAATAAATTTCATTCAAGAACAGCAAAAAATACTGCTGCTTAGACCTGTCAATAATGAGAATTTTGTTATTTAACGTATCTTTTTACCTCTAAACAATTTTTCATCGAATTTTTCTAAAAGCTGTTATGCAAAATGATACTTTAGATTTTGTCATTCGTGAGATCTGTAAGAAATTTTTGTTCATTTCTTTCATGCAATAATTTTAACATATCTTTTGCTTTAAAATATTTTAAAAATTTAACAATAAACTTTTGGATCAATTCTATGTTAAATTTTGAGGATAAATTATTTAAACCATATGAAAATGATGCCCAAAATGTAGAATATGTTGATTTTAACCTAGTTGTTACTACACTTTAGGTCCGTTTATTGGACAAGGTTGACAAATTGGAGCAAATGTGTATATATGTGTATGTGTATGTGTATGTGTGTATGTGTATGTGTGTATGTGTATGTGTATGTGTGTACGTGTGTGTATGTGTATATGTATGTGTGTACGTGTGTGTATGTGTGGTTAATAGGCCAACTTCGCATTATTTTTTGCACTAATCCATATGTCCTGCCGAAGTGTATTTGTTCAATCTCTCTCTCCAATAGGTGAGAAATAGAGGGAAGATAGTGGGTCAAAGGTCAACGCTTATGCTCAATGTCTCTTCCTGATCAATTATATGGACATTTTCGAAGATTGTGGCGGCAATGCTATATCCGAGATACCAAAGATAGCTCTTGAATTGGTTTATTTGTTACTTCTTGGATAATGCTGCTCGGTATACTCATATCCTTTCTCGTTTGTCAGATAAATCCCCATATCGCAGAAAAGATTGTGATAATGCTTCCATTCAATCATACATTGGAAATGTTATAATTCCTTGCAAAGGACGTCTCGCTTTCACCGGTGACCTTGGTTTGTTTTGCTTAGTACTAAGGCACGCGGTGAATGCCAAACGTTCTGTTGCTATACCTTATGTCGCAGATAATTTTTCTGGTTTCACCTATTCGATGATCGCTTCCAATAAATCTTGATCATCCTCTAAAAAGGTTTGCTAAATTCTTTTCCATTTTATTTTATTTTTTTTTTTAGATCACTTCGATTATATGACAAATGACAAGTGATATTGTTGAAGGAATGGTGCAGAAAAAATCCTTATCATTGTTTCTGTCTGTTTTTCAGTGGAATGGATAAAAGCCTGAAAAAAAAAAAAAAAAAAAAAAAAAAACAAGTGGTAAGAGAGAGAAGATTACAATTCAATGCTGAAATTGAAAATCTAAAATACTTCAGTAACAAGCATAATTTAGCTCACAAAGAAAAGTTGTCAATGTCCATATTATTGTAATTTATTTGAAAAAAAATTGATGTATTGAATAGAAATGATTTTTATTTTCAAAAAGAAAAAAATAGTTTACAGTTATAATTATATCTGCTCAAAAATATCACATTGAACAACAAAGGCAACAAATTACCTAAATGTTTTTAAATATTCAATCTAAACATTTAAGTGGAAAAAGTTCACGTGTTAAATATAGAGATAAAAATTTCCGCATAATTACAGTTGTAAAAACGTACTTTTTTTTTTCCCCCCCGCATGTGATAAAAAGCACTCATTAAATGAAGTAACATTTAATCTATTTTTTATTCAACTTTTATAATATACTCAAAAAATAGGTAATAAATGTATCATTTTGTTCAATGTATCAGATATTTTGCATTTCTTGCATACCATATGAACTTAACTGTTTAAATGTTGATCATATTTATTAGTAAATTTTCCGTACATTCAATAATATTACTTCTTTTCCTTTCAATATTTTTAAATTTGAACATATGAGACAGAATTAGGAATTTTATTTTTTTGTTTATACAATTTCAGTTATTGAATGTATGGAAATACGATTGAATGTATAGAATATGCATATACATATCATTTAAAAACTTTTACTCGAAATGACTTAAATCCTCTGAACACTGTTTAAAAAAGAAAAGATATTTCATGATCTATTAAATAAATGGGAATATAAAATAATCAATTTAATGAATGTATGTGCTGCTAAATGAACTTGTAGTAATTATGGAAGTAAAGAAAACATTATCATTCATTGATTCAGTTAAAAGTTTTTAAATGATATGTATAATCGGATTATTCGGTGTAGTTCAAAATGATATCATTTCAAACCCGAAGACTGGATATTTTCTTTTTCCCTTTAATCAAAATTATTTCATTTATTTTAAATTTCAGGTTTTTTTTTTCATAAAAGTACCGTAGTAATATTTAATAAATGAGTAACTTTTTATATATTTGTCTTGAACTGTTTATTTCATGAATAAAAATTATCTCGTTTTATGAAGTATTCAACACTAACAGATTTTAAATTTCATTAAAATATGTGCAAAATAAATTTTAAGTAAATCATGAAAATAGAAATAAATTTTAACGCATTGTTTTAATCTAATGTTATCGTAAAAGTTTTGCATCGTGAAAGATTATTTAAATGCATGAAATTTTGATTATTTTAATTACTTAAATGAATGCAACTTTTAAATTGAACATTTAAAATATCGAGCGAAATACTTGAATTGCAAGCTAAATTGTTTATTTGAAAAGATACTATTTCTCTCGAAGAATTTAATGAGAAATTTTTTTGGTCAAAAAATCACATATACAAATAAACAATAGCATTAAATATCTGGATAAAATGACCCCGATAAAGAATATGAATGGTAAACAATATTTTGTATATGCTTACAGGAATAATAAAGATCACAAAAATGAGATGATCTCTGTCAATTCTTTCAACATCTGCTTATTTGATGGGAAAAGTATGAGATGCAAAATCGTTGTAGGGGCGAAAAAGCGATATAATGACGACGACATATGTGACCTCAGAATTGGTCACATGATTTAATCATTCTAAAAA
Source organism: Mansonella perstans (assembly GCA_037074765.1). Taxonomy (NCBI): domain Eukaryota; kingdom Metazoa; phylum Nematoda; class Chromadorea; order Rhabditida; family Onchocercidae; genus Mansonella; species Mansonella perstans. The sequence continues at coordinate 71,832 of JBAMDO010000172.1, forward strand.
TCAATAACTGTCAAGTGTAATTACATTCCTTACCAATGACAAAATATGAACAAAAAACAAAAAAAAAAAAAGAAAAAAATGAAACTGAAATTCCCCAAAATACTCAATTTGTTATTTTCTCATCAATGCAAACAATAAAAATTACCAGAAAAAATTTTGCATTCAAAATGCTTCCAAGATTTCAAATGGAAGAAAATGAAATGCTATAATACATAAAATTAGTTTATTCATAATGGTTAGCAAAATTTTATAATAAATTAAATTAGACTAAATGACTACTTTTTTTCCAAATCTTTAAACGTTATTAAGGATTCATTGTTAGCATGTTGAACAAGAACGGCTTAAATGTTTTTATCTACGTCTTATAATGCCATTCATCTAGTTTTATCAAACAGCTTTGATTCAGTTTTTCCGTTAATTACTGAATGAAGAAAGCTATTATGATTTTAACCGTTTAACAACTAAGCGATAATGCATTTCAAAGTTTTAGTCGAAACTTCCGAAAATGCAATCCATTGTTTCTCAATAATCACGAGATGTTTTCACTTCTGAATGCCATTTAATGTATTGAGGTGAAATTTCTGATGTTCTCTTCCTTCACCGAATAACTGCTGCGAGATATCGATTACATTTGTAAACACTAACAAGAAATTGTCAATTGTCTGTGCTTTAACTTCAAATAGATGATGATGATAAGCAAGTCATGGTGAAGGGAAAATCAAAACAGATGAGAAACAGCCCAGAATTAGGTTGTAAGCAGGAAGGTATAATATTTTCCAGGGAATCCAGAAAATCAGTTTTCTGTATCCATAGTGACAGATATAAAGCTAATTGGCTATGATATGGGTAAAGTCAGATCACTCGTTTGTCCTAGTTTTAGACTATTCAAATATTTTGCAAGACAACTGATTTTCTTCGCACTTGAATGCAGCATAAATAATAATTAAATTTTGCAAACACACACATAGATTAATATACATCACGCAAAAATCTACATCAAATTCTATGGTTTTGCTTTTTTCTCTTCGTCAGGCCTCTTATTTGATGGCTGAGGCATTCGCATTGATACCACCTCCGCCTAAAAATAATTTTGCACATCACATTAATCAGGTGGTCTTCCAAAAGCTGATACCTTTTTTAATTTAAATTATATTTCGGAATAAAACAATATCATTTATTTATATAAATAACGCGCTAACTAGGCTATCTAATCATCGCATACACTGGGAAAAGTAATGAAAATAACGCTTACAAGTACTCAGCGATTTTTGCAAGACTTACATCACATGTTAAACTGGATAAATATTCTTTTGAATGGAACTTTCCAAAAACTTTAACTGGCAATCTAACAATCTCAATCTTATTTACTACGTCTCCTGACCATTAAGTAGAGTAAAATAAGTGGTTAAAGAGCTATTAGAGTAACTTTCTAGGAAGCCGATTTTTGATAGTTTTTGATTTTTTTATAAACTGAGTTGCACCATTACCGGATAAGCTTACATACAGTTAGATCATTACGAAAAACGAGATTATAATGAATGTTCGAACAGTTTGTATTCAAAATTACGATTATCCAGGCGCTATATGGATTATGACTATAAAGAAACAAAACTGATATACCTCTGAATCACAATATGAATATTTTTGGAAATTAAAGTAATCGGAACATTTGTACTCCTTGGGATTCACTTTTTTCTTCATTCCAATCTAAAATAAAATTCGCATAAACAATCAATGATAATTATTGCAGCATAAAAGAATTTCAATTGATTCAATAAGTAGATTTTTATGGATTCGATTACAAATAATTTTCCTAAAAATTGCAATAAAAAACATCGGCATACTTTCTTATTTAATCATTAACTCAAGAAATATTAAGCATATTTTTGCAAGCTTGTAACATCCTCATCCCATCATTTTAAATGATACTTTTGCTATATGATTCAATTACTGCAAATGCAAATGAAAAACACAAAGTTTTCAATATTGTAAAACAAATACAGTAGCATATTAAAATTTGAAAATACTCAAGTAACATTTAACTTCTTTCTTTTAAAATAGTAACATCAATGCCGTCGTAGTCAATGTTTTATTACAATTGCCGAAATTTATCTTGAACCGTACTTTCGAACCAATGCAAATTAACTAATTAGTGCTTTGAATTTTATTTTTTTTTTTGGCTAATTAGTATTCACTTAATTAAACATAAATCATAGTTATACCAGATATAACGTTGGCAGAACTCAATAAAGATATTAATTCCATTGTAAAGGAACTTTAATTAAATTTAAAAAGAACCACAACCTCTTTCATCTTTTCTGCATGTTCTATCCCAGTGCTAAACACCGTTTTTACTGAATTACTTACAACTGACGTGCGTGAACGTAACTTTATGCCAAGCGACCAGAAAAATTTCAACATAGCCTGCAACATAAATAACATTAGAGTAATTATAACATTGCGCAAAACCATGACAACCAACCATTGCATACGTGAAACCTGGAACACCTTTACTTTTAACTCGTTTAAGAACAACGGGCCACAAAATTGGTTGTTAAAATTCTTTTCGATTATCGCATAGCTGCCAGTGAGTTTCCTTGGACAGTCAGCGCGTGGCAGTTTTGTGGTGTGATTGATTGACGTTGTGGTGTACACGTTACGTGTGGAGATGTTGGTAAGGCGGGGAAGTAGCAGTTGCATGACGTAAGAATGTAGGTTAAGATTCGAAAAATGAATGGAAAGCAGGAAATGTTGTGACTTGCAAGATGATGAGTAATTTGAGTAGTTATATTATGCTATACCATTGTTATTGTGTTTGAAAGTAATAAGGCAGAAGAGAAAGGAATGTCAGAGAATGGACTTTTATATGTTGCTAAAATAAAGCAACAAATATTAAGAGCATTCCACTTATAATATTCCCGGAAGTGTTTACGATTCTTGTCCAAATTTTCCTGTAATTCACGCATACCACGTATATGTTTGATAGAGTTATAGAATGTGGCATAATTTGAGGATAAGATTATGTTCAAACATTTCGTATTATCGAACTTTTCAGTTATTATCGAATTTTTTTCAGTTAAATTTATTTAGCAAATAAAACGGATTAGCTTGGAGTAATTACTTTTGTGAGTGAAAATCCTTCTGATATTTCTGAATTTTTTCTCGTTACCTGCACTTCGCTAAATTTAATTTCTGTTTCATGTTCTCTCATTTTCAGATTTTTCTCAGCAAATTTTTTCGGAAGAGACTAGTGGAAATTCGTGGATTAACAATATCAATACAATAGATAGCTAGAATGGGCCGTTATTTTCTGGAACATCTTGGTGGTCATCGGATTTTTTCGTGTGATAGCTGTAAAGCTTTTCTGACAAATGAGGATGAACTGATATCGAAGCATTTCACTGGTAAAAAGTTGAACGTGGAGTATCCCATAATCTTAGCATGAAGTACGAAGTAGTACGTGAACGTTGCTTTAATCGTCATCGATCATCAAGAAGGTTATCTATCACCGGGCTATCCTGTAGTTAGTATAGAAGAATTAAGATACGCCTGTGTGTTCCTCATAACTAAATGAAGGTTTTTTTTTTTTTTTTTTGAAGCCTATATAGGCTAGTCGTAGGGTAGTCTTTTACTTCATAATTTAGGAGCTGTTTAGGATCAACGGGTCCAGCTTTTCTTTTTGACCGTGTCGTCAACATTGAATATTCGGAGATGCAGTTGCGAACGATGATTACCGGTCGGCACATTGTTCGCGACGTCATTTGTAAGCGATGTAAGGTATGATAACTCAGTATGCTTTGCTGAAGGAGTTTTGTACGTAACAGAATATTAAGGATGGAAGTGGAAGACAGGGGGAATTCCTAAAATCCGGGAAATATTGATCCCTGCAAGAATTTGATGATTTGGCGCGGAAATTACTACCACAGCAAATTTTGTATTCTTTTTTACTGGGGTTTGGTAAAGATTTATATCATATCAGCTGAACAGCTTTCGAATAATTACATGAAATATAGCTGAATGCAAAGTAGTAGGCAGGACAGCATACAGTGCAAATGCAACAGTTGTCTTGCTGGCATCAAGAATTTGCATTTAATACAGTGAATTTATACAAAGCTACACTTTAAAAAAAGTTCAAAAGAACCGCGCTGAAAAGATCATCTTCATATTTTTCAGACGAAACTTGGTTGGATGTACGAATATGCAATGAATGAACCTCAGAAGTACAAGGAATCCAAAGTTATTCTGGAAAGAGCGCTAATCGAGATGAGCGAAGGCATTGATAATCCTGTTGATGATGGCAGAGAGCCACGACAGCGGTACACCTAGTATCTGTTAGTGTTTTCACCCAAATTTCTGGTCCACAGGAAATATATTGCAATATTTATGTGCATTCTCTGCGGCCTTGTAATTTACATATGTACAGCATTGTATATATGTTTGACACGGTGGTTTCCATGATCCAATAAAGTGATTTTACATGCATTCTGAATGATTAATTTTTTGGAACTTAGCTTAATTGATTTCAAAAAGTCTTCATGGAAATCCTACATTGTGGAGATCATCTGCTATTTAACATTCTGTCAATTATGAATAGTTTTTACAGTTGTCTTTATAATGAGTGATCATTCTTTACCATTTTTATTAACATTGTATTTTCTTTTCCACAGGGGAGGAACTCAGCCTCTCATAAGATTCGAGTTGTGAAGGAAGTATTCTTTCCAGGAAAAAAGTCCACCTGTAAAGTTTAAACTTGCAGATTTCAAGTTTGAACGGATTAGTCGCATTTTTTGGAACAGATGGTATTCCATGCTATATGAATCTTTTATTGGTGTGATTCGATAAAATTATGGATTTTGTTGCAGGAATTTTGATATTTACTTAGATTTGATAGTCTCAGGCATTGCCTGTACTATTATCAGTTCTTTCTGAATGTTTTCAAATAGTGGCTTTCAGGAATTTCGGAAGCAAAAGGTTGTAAAGGACTGAGCAGTTATCAGTCAATCATAATTCCATGGTTTCAGAAATGTGCTTAGCGGGACTCCGTGATCTTCTTCAAATTGCTTGTTGACATCGAATTGCCAACATATTTCTAAACCTGCGCTAGCAAACCAGCATCGGAATACTGAGCAGCACCATCGAAACAAGTTCAACACAACAGAATGAAAATTGCGGTCAGATCGATATTGGTGTAATAATGATTAAAAAGTGGAATGGGTTCATTTCTATTTTAATGAAATGTAACAGTGAGAGGCAGCTGTTGTTAAGATCTCTGATCATTCCGGCTGAGTTAAACCTCAAGATGGAATTTAGACATATTCGAAATTGCGTGTTGCGCAAGAAAAATGGCATTCTTATGCCATTCATGAATTGATATCAATAGCTTTGCATTTTATAGATTATATATTATTGAGTTTGGACCATACTAATTATGACGATACTGCCTAATAAACCGAAGAAGGTGGCAAAAAGTACCGAGCGACATGGTTTACAACAAACAGGGTCGGTCTTTTTACTTATCGTTTCACAGAATAGTGCTCCCTGTAATTTCGAGTGTAGCACTTTTTCAATTCTGCAGTGATACATGAAGTTCATTGCAAGTTCAGTAATTATTTTAAGATTAATTTGCAAATTGGTTTTGTCAAAGGGACTTCTGTAGTTGAGAAAAGTGCAAGATTTTTGTAATCATACTGCTTTCTCGTTGAAGGTTATCAGTAGAACTCTCTAATTATTCCTTGCTGCTGACTTTCCAGTGTTTACACTTGTTCATTCAAAATAACTATTTTCCGGACGGCTTTGATGGGCTTACTATATTGTAATGAATTCTATTCGGTACACCAAAAATTTTCGAATATTTCTAAACCATGAAAACAGTTTTTAGCAATCGGACCTCAACAGTGCATTCACTTAGACATTCAAGCGTGAACAGTAACAGCGAGGAAAAAAGGAAAACTAATACTGCAACTGCTAGCTCCAAAAGTTCTCCACTTCCGAGGTTATTCTCTTTCATTCCAGTTGTGTTTCGCTAATGGCTCTTGCTCAAGTTAATTATTACAATTTGGCATAAGGCTGAGGTCTTTTATTATCTTAAGAAAAATGTCCTTAAATTTTTTTTAATATTTCATATTAATAGTTCCAATTATGAGTAAATGAATTTTTTTTTCCTGTACCCTCGTAAAAGTCGCTGGAAACAAAAAGATTCAAAGTTTAGGACGGATGTGGGAGATGTAACAAAAACCAACATATTTCAGGAGTGTGTCTGCTAAAAGTAATCATTCTTTGGGTGCCTCTTCATCGGAAATTAATAAGCAACCAAGACAAAGCACTCCAGAAGAAAATCGAGGTAGCTGAGTTATACAAAATTAGTGATTTGTTGTATTTCTTGCTTGAAAAATTATTTGCATCTTTTTTTGGATTTTTGCGTGCTTATAATTTCATATCTGCAGGTGCTCAGACTATTAATTCTGATGATGAAGATGGTTCCGGTTTCAAAGATGATCATGTATGTCGCATATTTTTTATGTGTTCATCAAAGTCTTCATGAACTAACCTAGGATTCTTCAATAGTGATAGGAGAATAGTGATAGGAGAATGTGATAGATCGTTAAAGAAAATCAGCTTTCTTTCTTATTTGTCAGACAGAGCAGTACGAGCAAGCTAGTTCAAAAAATAAATGTCCCTTTTATGCTATTTCAGCTTGAAGCTTGGTTTGAGGAGCGTCTGCGTTGCGAACGAGGCCTTGTGATCAAGCCTGTTCGAGGAGATGGAGCATGTCTTTTCCGAGCTGTTGGTGGGTGTGCAATCTTATGATGTCTTTTTTCATTCCATATCGTTGTTTTTTTTTTTTTTTTTTTCTGTCTTAAAAACAATTTTTTTGGGGGAAATCCAAAAATTCTGGACTAATAAATAATATAGATAACAGATAACCTCAGTTATCTGCAGTTGTATATTTTATTCCCATTCTTAAGCTTCTTTGTGCATCTTTTTCTTCCATCACTGTTGATGGCTAAAACATCCAATCCAAAATATCATTCACTTTAGGGAACCAGTTCTTTTCGAAATGTATACCATTTTCAAAGTGAACATATGAATATTTTGTCGCTAAATTCTCTATGAAAGTAGCTTAAATTAGGATAGAAAAGCAAGGATTCGCGTCCTTGGTTTATTCAGCGTCTTTTTAGCTGATCAGATATATGGCGACGAAGAAATGCATGACGATGTCAGGAGACTTTGTATGGATTACATGGTTAATTTTATTTTCGCCACACGGTTTTTTAATGTTTTAGTTTATTCATTAATTAAAGGTGCTGAAAGTAGTTATCTGTTCTGCTAATCTTGATTGTGCTTTACCTCAATTTATTAAATGTTACATGGATCCCTGACGATGGACGATCAATAAAGATCAATGCATTGCTTTGAATACATAAAATATGCCCTCTTATGCTTCACTGTAATCCACTTGTTTTTGCACCCTCATATTATTTGAAATTTTCAGTTTGGAAAGACCTTTTTATTTGTGGTCTTTCCAATTTAATTTTTAATTTACTTAGATGCCTGTCAGAATCCTTTGTTTCCTGTCTATAAGTAAACTCTTTGAGATCAAACTTCTTTTTCGCACTTAGTTGTCAAAGGAAATTCAAATTCTCGAAAAAATTACAGGAGAAAAATAGTGACCATTTCTCACAATTCGTGACGGAAGATTTTCACGATTACATTGCACGGAAACGACGTCGCGATGCCCATGGAAATCATGTCGAGTTGCAGGCAATTTCGGAAATATTTTCACGCCCGATCGAAATTTATGAGTATTGCACCGGCATGTTTTCATGTACCGATATAATTTTAGGTAGTTTCTTTTTCTTCATAATAATAATGTCTAGTTTTAGAGCCCCGAAATATCTCGAGTTCTCGTCTGGATGCTTCCCCATCTGCAGAACCGAACCCACCCATTCGCCTTTCATATCATGGTGCAATTCATTATAATTCAGGTTAGTGATGGATTATTTTAATCACTGAAATAAGTGGATGGTTGAAATGCATGGTTTGACTGCTGGGTTTAAAGCTTGTTTCATAGACTTAATTTTGTCAATTTTAGTTGGCCTGGTCAAAAATTGAAACAGATATTGAAAAAATGCGGGTTCTTTTGGATATGCAGTCACGCTTCTGCTATTTAAATCAGTATTTTTAAAAATTTTTCCGAACAAGATGTAATTAGCTAAATTTCAGTTATCGATCCAACTAAAGCGACAGTCGGAGTTGGTTTGGGGTTGCCTGAGTATTCACCTGGAGCAGCAGACAGAAGCCTTTTACAAGAAGCGTTGCAGAAATCGGAAGTTCAAATGATCGAAGATGCCATGCTGCATGATAAAATTAAAATGACTGATTTTGAGCGTACAGAACAAGATATTAGCGAGCAGGTCACTGTTCAAATTTACGTTATTTATGCCGTTGATGTTGACTCATAGAATAATCTGCAGTGAGGTAAGTCGAAATAGTTTGACAATTGGCGTCACTTAACGTCTTTTAAGAATGCTCTTGACCTGTTTCTTTCATACATTCGTTTATTACATTAGTATTTGCCGTTTGTTCAACTAAGCTTATTATATAATTTTATTTCAGGTAGCTCGGCAATCTTACTTGGATTATTTGAAAAGTATTAGTAAAACCGCAAATACTGATATGAAAGAAACAGCATATGCAGTTTCGGAACCGGGTTGCTCACATATAAATGTTCGGCCTCAGGAAAACAGTGATGATACGATAGGTATATTCTTCTGATTCAGTTCTAAGTGGATTGTGTGGAGAATTTTGGTTAAATATCTCGATTATATTTAAATATACATCAGTGGTATTCGAATATTTTTGTACGGTGTATAATTTAAATATATATGCCCGTATTTATGATTACTGTGTGGTAATTGCCGGGAATAGAGAACCTGCAATAGAGAGAAGTATGAATTAGTGTCTCATTTACATCTGGAACAGTGTACCAAAATTCATATGATTCTTATGATAGGCACATTGTGCAGCGATTGCTGTGAGTTTTGAGTTTTCAAAACCATACCGAACATTTTTCTTTTCATCTCTAAGTAAATCCAGAGTTTTGTTTTTACTTTTATCTGTATAAATTTGAAACTTCGAATGCATTTAACAGGTGCTAACGAATGGTTTCATGCAGCAGGATCAGATGCGGAGGAAAACGCATTGTTGGCACAGGTGATGGCGCTTTCTCAGCAGGAATTTATGAATTCGTTAAAGAAGAAATCATCGAAAGAGCCGAATGTTGCTGACCAAGCTGGTTCCAGCAAATCTCCGTAGGATTCCATGAGTAACTGCTAATTTTGATTTCTTTCACGCTTTTTTTGATAATCTGTAGCTGCTTTTGTAGTACGTCATGGGATTGATGTTATGGGATTTTAAGATGGCCGTTTCCCATTGGATTGAGATCATTTCTTTTTTTTTTAATATTTGTGAAGTTAATTTTTTTTATCGTAAAATATCTGTGTTTACAAGAAATATTTGGTCTATTCTTGAAGTTTCTTTCTGTCTCTTGAACTTTATCTTTCATTTTAATTTCTTTTTTTTTTTTCAAAGCTGGCCGTCATTTATTAGGCATTAATGAATTTTGTCAGTTTATGGTGTTTTATTAGTCTTTCGTTTTGGAATCCACTATTCAAGGATGAGAAATACAGTGCTTGAATGCGTTCATATTTTACTTTTTTTATTCTGCAGTAACTGGACGCCGTTTTACTTCTTTAATCAAGCCTAAAAAACTATCCGACTGGTTTGGTGGATTTCTTGTATTCCTTTCATTTGATTGCGGTAATGTGATTGTTTTGGGTGGAAATCCCTGCATCTTTTTGTCGATTTTAATACTTAAAATTTGTAAAGATTTGCGGAATTGCATTTCTTTCTGTTAAATTTGCTTTCTTATCCATAACCTTTAAAATCAAAATGCTAGTGCTCTCTGGACATTTAATGCAATTTGTTTAATACTTGCAGTGAATTTGTTTACGGATGATGCAAAACACTAGATGTCCGAAGGTGGCTTGAGATAAAGTTTATGATTATATGGTGGGGAATATAGTGAATGGATTTTAAAGTTTTTTGTCGCAGTGTTGTAGCTTGAAGTAATTGGGCATTTTTTACTCAAATTTTAAATTCATCTAGTGCTCAATTCCTGAGCATATATTGTTGAAATTTGTGGTTATGCGTTTAAAAGAACTTCCGAATCTCAGTGCCAGCATCGTAGGTTGTTCTTATTAATTCATTTTGTTTTCTTCATAAAGCTTCCCTGTATAAATTATATTAGAAAATGTTCTGGTTTTGTTTTGGTTATAGATCCATTGGTTGGAAGTTTTCGTCATATTTCATCTAATTGATTCGATCCATTTTTAGGTAAACATAATTTGACTCATTTATTTGTGAATAAAAGTCTTTAGAATATTTGTTCACCTCCATACAAAACAGCGGAAAATTTCAGTTCCTGATTTCAGTTATTGCAATTTATTCCATTTTGGCTATTCAATTAGCAACAAAAATCCGATTACGTTGGAAGATAATAGTTTTATAGCTTTTTCTTCAGTGAATTTTTTGGTGAACTGATAATTACGAGATGACGGTCAAAATATTCCATTGAATTATACGAATCGTGTTTTTTACTGATCCTTTTTCCGCTAACTCCTTTCCACATACTAAATATCTTTTTAATATTTCTGTACAACGATACTGAAATAAATGTGGCACGATATTTTATATTATCAATTATCTGCAAACAGTAGTTGATATCATGCCGATGGCTTATTCAAACGTAGATTATGAAGTGTAAAATTTCGACAAGAAATTTCAGCTTTATTTCTCATCACTCAAAATGTCACATTGTTATGATTACTATGTAAAATTTGTTCATTAATATCATATATCATACTTTACAAGGGGTATATTTCGAATCTGAACTAGATTTTTTGTCGACTTCGTAAAATTTTGAAAATTTCTCGATCATTTGGATACCTTTTACGGAAGGGTTCGTTGAATTTACATCCGAAATAAAATGTTGCCGTCGAATTCAGGCACCTGCCAGATCTCCATAAAAACCTGGAAATAATTCCATCATTCTAGGATGAAATATATTATGAGAGGGTAATATGTTTAATGAAACGAAGTAGCACCAATCATTTCCACGCTCGACCAATTGATAATTATGGTATTGAAAGCAGGATGGATGGAACAGTTCGAATGCTGAATGAAAGACCTGGAAATGAATAGATATTTCAATATATATGTATAAAAAAAGGTATAAAATTTCAAAGTAAAAAGCATTCTCTTAAAGGACAAGGAGTCGTGAATTTCGTTCAAACAAAAAAGAGAGAAAAAAAATTATAGATTTCTAAAATATAATAGCGTACCGTATGAGCATTAGGACAGAAAATATCGCAGTGAACACGGTTGGTCGTAGTATTGAATTTTTCCTTTAATTTTAAACCATTTATTTGTTGTTATCCAAAAAAAAGATCAGAAAGTTTTGTTGGGAAAAAAATTTTTGCAAAATTTCCTACTGTAAAACATCCAGCTTCTTCTGGTGCTGTACGACCTGGTTCTTCGTATTCCGTATTTTTCAGTACTAAATGACATTTTGATGCTTCATTGCCATTTTTTTTGGATTGACCTTTTGTTGTACATACCAATTTACGAAATTCTGGATTAAAATTACTTTAACAAAAGAAAAAGAAATTTAATTGGAATTCAAATAATATTGTAAAGGAAAAATTGAAAAGATTTATTCATAGTGAAAGAAAAAGTACAAATATATTATGGAAATGAAATTGAACTAATAAAAATCTTTTTTATTGGATTATAATAGTATTGAAATCCTGATCTTCGACATAGTCTCATTTCTCTCCACATACCAATTTACGAAATAAACTTCTAAAAAAAAATATGTATATATTTAAATAAGATAAAAATGAACCAACGTGGATGTGCTTCTGAAGCAATTAGAAATGAAAGAAGAAGGACTGTTGAAAATGACATATGGATGTGGGGGAATACAACGTCTGATAATGATAGATGTACTGATTGAATACCATATCCGCAACTCCGTTACTGGCACTACCTTGTCAACTTTTCACTAATTTTCCCAAACAATACTTGTTTCCATTAATTAACTCGTTATTCTAGCAATTTGTATATTTTCCGTCATTTCGACTATTTTTTTTCTCTTAAATCTTGTTTTTTCAGTTAATTTGTTGATTTTTTTTTTTTATTTATTTCTATTATTGCCTTTTAAATTAATTAAAAAAAGATGAGTTGAAAATTCGAGAATTATTGGGAGATTATTAAATATTCATCAGTTTTTCTGCTACCGTTAATTTTTGCCGTTTCACTGGATAATTTCAAAAAACACAATGTTTATTATCACATAAAAAAAAAAAATGAAAGGAAAATAAATCGAACCATTAATTTCATTCTTTTGTTAAACTTTTATTTCTCGTTGAAATTTACGAAAATTTTAAAAAACATTTGCAACTAATCAAAAAAACATTCAAATTTTCTTTAAAGTATTGAAATGTAAAATCAAAAACAATCAGTAAATACATTTATTAATAAATCGTACAGCAATTTGTATAATTCAGAGAGAAAGAGGATAAAAAGCCAATCCTAAAATGTTTTTTCAAAAAAAAAGTAATTACAACAAAACTTTTTGTTTTGTTTATAACATAAATGCTAAAAATGTTAAGCCCAAATATTGTTACTAATATTTTAAAAACAGTAAATATTAAATTTGATTCGTTTCAAAATAATTTTTAGAATTCCGATTTTGAAAACTTCTGCATGGTTTTTCTAACGATAATATAAGCAAATTATAAATCAAAATGGAATTTACATTTGAAACAATGTAAAATATAATTTGAAAATATCTGTTGTATTTTTGAATCGCTAAGTTTCAAACCCGCAAAGATATATGTTTGCATCAATGCTATCAATGCAACGGCAGATGATTGAAAATGCATAATCAAAAAAAAAATATTTATTGATTCATCAGTAATTGATCAGTAATTTAAAATTTTAAAGCAACCATTTGTAGGGAACTGCATTGATTAAACACAATACAGATATTATTTGTCAAATTGTAAGTACCATTTCGTTGTAAGCAATTTATATTCAACTTTTTTTTTTTAAAAAAATAGACTTAAATAAAATACTTATCTAAAAACTTTTTCTACTTTATTTTTCAAAATTATTGATTATTTATAACTAACTGCGCTAGGAATAAGTAATTGAATTTTTTCTTATTAAATTTTTTTTGCCAGTACTTCGAAAATTTTTCACAAATATGTTTGGATCAATGTTTTACGCTAAGTTAGTTTTTTTTAAGAACGAACTTTTTCACAAAGTCTTTAAAAAGAACAATTTAAAATTAGAAAAAATTTTAAAAGAAAACTTGTCCAATTTGATTAAAATTTTTAAAAAGCTGAAAGAAAATTTCTTTTCAATTTAATTTTAGTACAAACGAAAACTATTGAAGTACACTGTCAAAAAAAATCTTTCAATTATATATAGCTGATTAAGACTTGGCAAAGACGAAGTTTATTAATGGAATATTTTGAAATGAAGGAAGATGAAATGAATAAATTTTCTTTTTTTAATTTTGAGATCATTGAACAACAAAATTTGTCGCTGTTGTATCATTTGGAATTGTCAGTTGAACCAGTTATGTTTGAATATTTTCTAACGAATGTTCTTTTTCACAACGTTTCACTTCTTTGAATAGCAGTTCTGAAATGAAAGAATGAATTTATAGATTTAAAAATTTCAAACTTGAAAAAATTCCCTTTAATTTTTTTGCTACGTCAATATTACGCTATTATAAATTAATTAAAACATTTCAACAATTATTAGTTCAATTATCTTTTGCAAGAAAAAAAAATTTTAACAAAAAATTGTAAAAAGTTTTCTTTTTTAATCTATTTGATTGAGTATATGATTGAATGATTGAGCTAAAACAATGATAAGGAATAGTTTGATGGAAAATTATAACATTAATTAATGTAACCTTTCCATGAATTTATTGGTAATTCAATAATGTCATTATTTGCGTCATATCGATTTTCTGGAAATGGTACGTTCCATTCTTCATCTTTAAACCACAAATTTACATACGGATGGCGTACTGCTTCATCAATGCTTATCCGTTTTTCTGGGTCAATTTGAAGCATTTTGAACAGTAAATCACGTGCCACGGAAGCTAGAACAAAAAGAAAAAAAATTAATGAAAGTTTGTTGTATGAAATGACAGAATTACATAATTAACTTTCATGTTTCAATAACACTTCTTGCAAAAAGGAAAACAAAATTTTCGTTTTCGTAAATTTTTCGGAATAACTGTTCCGCTCATTGGAAATAAAATGAGATAAATATGGTAAAGTAGAACTGATAAAGCAAATATAGTAGCATAAAATTGATGTCGTGAATACGTAACTTCAAAAAACAAAATTTAGGCATCCACTTATTTGAACGACATGTGAGATTTATAATATTCTCATCTAAATTTTCAATCAATAAAAATTATTAAGAAAATTAGTTAGCATTTCCTTATAATTGAGATTGTAAGAATTCAAGTAGCTAGATGCATGTTGGAATGATTGAAATGTCAAAAGAGATTTTAAATGAGAAAATTTTTCATAGCTATGCTAACGATATGCTGTTAACGTATGCTAATAACATTAAGAATAATCATAATGGTAATTAAATAATTTCAGTGATTTGATTGGTTCCAAAAACAAACCACATAGTTGTGGAGCTTTCGTATAACTTCCAAGAAAGCATTCATCTGGGAAAATTTCTTCAAATGGTAGTGGTTCATTGTGACCTTTACTTTTTATAAAATTTTTGGTGTGATGCTCTAATCTGAAATGATATTATTAATAAAAACCATGCGTAGTTTCAAATTATGATTGAAAAATTTTTAAATCAATTCATTATCGAAAGAACTTACTAAATATCCATTTATTTATAGGAAAAAACTTGGCAATTTCAATTTCATCATATAATTGAAAAATGGAATATAATACACAATAATTAATGACTTATCGATAAATTCCTGGCTTGGTGTCCCCAAAATTTTAGTAATTTTATTCCACTGATCGAGTCGATCAGCACCCGGAAATAAAATTTTTCTAGTGATCATTTCAGCCAGTATGCATCCAATCGCCCAAACATCAACTGTAGTAATTTATTATTAAGACAACATATTTCTCTCTCTCTCTCTTTTTTGCAGAATCATTTCTTAGGTAAAGTTTTATTTTTTAAAATTTTTGAAACTGTATGACATTTCTTAAAAGAAATTGTTCCATTGAATTTTCGGAATTGTTAAATTTAATGCATAATGAAATCTTTAATGCGAACATCTTGTCATAATTATAACCATCTATTTATTCAACAACTAAATTTTTGCAAAACTTAAAAAATTAATTAAATTATTATTATCATTGTCAGGTGAAATTGTTATCAGGAATGGAACCTTTTTCATCATATGGAAGACCAAGTATTATTTCCGGTGCACGATAGTATCGTGTAACAACATAAACAGTCATACGTTCGCCTGTTTCAATCTTTCTTGCTAAGCCAAAATCAAGAATTTTCAGGATGCATTTATCATTTACTACTATATTACTTGGCTTCAAATCCTAAAATTTTGCAATTTTCTTACCTTTGCAATTGTTTTTTGTCTTTATTATACTTAATTATAATTGTTAATTAATTGTAGTCATACTATTAAATTGATTTACCTTTTGTTGTTACTTTTTTAAAATTCTATAAAATATATTAAAAATTAAAATTTAAAAAGGAGTAAAAATTTCAAAGCATACCCGATGAATAATTCCACTACGATGCATATATTTAATCGCAACAATCATTTGATATGTGAAATATGAAAGATTCTTGTTATCCAATTTTAATTGCTTTATTACTTGTGATAAATTGTAATTCATTAATTCCATTACTACATAAATATCATCGAAATCTTTTAATGATTGCTGCGGTGTGAAGGCATTTTTAAGCATTATTATCTATAAAAATTTTAAATTTCCACTGTAAATATTAGTTGAATTATATTGGGACAGTAATGCTTGTTATTTATTATTGCTACTATTATTATTATTATTATTATTATTAATCACCGCTATCAATAATAGCAGTAATGTGTCATTGACAGATGTCACATGACTTATTATTGATTAATTGAAAATAAAGTCAATTATGAAACCGGTCCATGCAAACAAATACATTGTTAGGTAAGCTAATAACCATTGAACTGCAATGACTCATAATTTTTCTTAATGGAAATTGAACAGTACTAAAATAAAAATAAAATAATGCAATTTATCCATGCAAAGAATTAAGAAATAGAAGTTAAAGCAGTACTGCTTATCTTAAAGTTATTATTTACGTCATATCATTTCAATTTTTGTTTTCAGACTTTCAATTTTTTTCCATTCCTATTTTTAGTTTTTGAATTTCATGATTAAACATTATAATTTTTTTAAAAAAACAAAATTTCAACTACAAATTTAATTTTAAAAAACTTCGAAATTTTATTTCTTTTAATTATTTGAATAACAATGAAATTTGGAAGAAAAAGAAAAAAGAAAGAAAATGAATAATTAAAGAAGATAATTAACAAACATTAGCGTGTTTCATTGTTGTGAGCAGGATGAATTCTCGATATGTTCGACGGGCAGTCATTGTTGAAAGAAATGGATGGATGATTTTTTTGATTGCAACTTGTTCTTGCGTTACTGTATCATAAGCCTTCCTAAGATTTATTAACTTTTGTTAAAAATTGAGACAAAAAAAAGATTTCCTTTTAAGTAATGACTTAAACTTACACGACAATACCCTGAGCTCCAGTGCTTAAATATGAAAGATTGATGTATTGCTTGGGTACAGTGAATACAGCACTTGTTGAGCGTCCCTCTACTTTAATTTGATGAAATAAATTTGTATTAAAACTCATTCTGCAACAAGAAAAGAAAATCAAGGAAAGTGTAGTTGAAGTTTTGATTTGAATTGAACTTTTACAAAAATAAATTTTAAAAACAAAACGAACAAAACGTAGAATTATTTACGTGAGCAAAAAAATTAATGAAGGATGAAAACATATTTCAAAAAATAACAATGATAATTTGCGAATGATGAATTATGAAATAAATGGTAAATATGGTGTATTGATTATAGGTGAAAACAAACAATTGCTTATTTTAAAAATTATTTCCAAATAATTACAAGAGTTTACTAGGCTATTTGGCTAATTTGTGTCAGTGCAGTTAGAAAATTTTTTTTTTCGTAATTGACAATTTAATTAAAAGTTCATATCGTATAAAAGCCTACTAGAAATTAGGGTTAAATTACATAATGAAAGCAACAGAATCGCATTTAATACTAAATCTTTCTGTTAGATAAATATTAATTGCTAAATCCAAAATTTCATTTCTATTGAAGTAATTGAATTTTTAAACAGGAATTAAAATATCAAAAAAGTGGTAGTGCACAGTGCACCATGTTATCTAATTGATCAGTGGAATTTTTTTTTTTTTTTTGTATGATCAAATATCACTAATACATGAATATATTAGCTTGAAATAGACTTGATTATTTAAAGGACTGAATTTAGCCAAATCGATGTACGCTAGTATTTGCTATTTGTGACAATTTTCCAACTCTAAAATTTAATCATTGCCACCCAAAATGTACGGTCAATTATATATCTAAGTCAAATTACAATTGAATATCTCTATAATCGATTATAATCGAATTTAATTAAATCAAATGAAATCTGAAAACAATCAATCAATAGATGTCGATCGCAAAAAAGAAAAAAAAATTATAACATTTAAAAGTTTAAAATTTTTTCACTTGAATGAAAAATATTCTAAATATAATATTTAATCATATAAATTAATTTATCATATTTAATGGAATTAGCAATAAATAATTGTACCAGAACGGAGGAAGGTAGAATTTTAGATAATAATTAAATTTAACTGATTAGCAAGCTAAAAACAAAAAGGATGTTAATTTCATACAACCAAAATGGAAATATTCGCCTAACACGTCGATTTTAACTGTTTAGAAAATAATATGTCGATTGTTGAGAATTTTTTTTTAGCTCCACTAAACTGGTTTTTTCTTTTTTCTGTCAACATTTCTTGCTTGTTGCCGAACTTCATAAATATGAATGTATTGATTGGTACGCAAAAGTAAAAAGATCTTGTTTAAATACTATGACAACAAATTTATTTGTTTATTGGCTTAAAAAATTTGAAAATTATTAGAAATAATCAATTCATATTAAAATTCTCCAATTTCATTTAAGCAAATGTCTTGTTTTATAAATCAATTTTTCCCTTCTTTTTTTTGTTTTTTATTTGCAATTTTTTTTGAATTTATTTTCTAAAATTTTAATTCGTAAAAAGAAGAGAAAAGGAGAACATGAATAAATAATGGATTGGAACTGTGCAATTTTGCAAGTTTTTAAATTTACTTCATGCAAATTTTCTAAATGATATTTCAAAAGAAATGTAATGAATTAGGATACTTAACAAATTAACAGTGTTTTCAATAATGCTAATCCTATCATTTAGTTCCTCATGATTAAATAATTCGCGTGGTGTTATAATTTAATTTATCCTTCCTTTCTAAAAAAAAAAAAAAAAAAAAAAAGTGTTTTAAACAATCAGAAAAAAGCAAAAAAAAAAATTTGATCCAATAAACAGTGGAAAAACTAATAATTTTATTGTAATACATCTAAAACATTCAATTATTGATTGATTGATTGGTTGGTCGATTAGACAAAACTGTTAGCAGAGAAAGGAAAGAATAAAAAAAGCAATGTGTTAAAATAAAATAATTGTTCATTTTTATGTGCAGCAAATTGAAATAAAAATAAAATTGAAAAAAAAAAAAAAAAAAAAAAAAAAAACATTTTACATTAGTGTTTTACATTTCGTCACTTTACTTTATGGTATCAAATGATAATAATAATGCCTTCACTATCTGGTATTTTCATTTTCTCTACCATTGCAATGGTTTACACTTATCATTATTTTGATCTAATAATACTGCTAGCAATGGTTTACATTCAGTTTTAGATAATTTTTTTTCACATGGATAACTTACAATTAACTGAGAAAAAGAAACATTTGAAATTGTCATAAACAACCATAAGGTTTCATTACCATTGTAAATAATTCATTATTCGTCAATGATATTGATAAAATATTTTAACAGTGTCGATATTCGAAAATGACCATTACATTTCGTGCGATGAATGACATTGAAATTTTGTTTAACGTGGAAAATTTAACGAACTATTAATATTAGCTACATTATTAATAACAGAATTATTAATATTAGGTAGAAAAGGCAAATTCAGAAAAGATTTGAATTTTTGCTAAAATTTTTTTTCAAAATATTTTTTTAGAGAAAAAAAATAAACTGCCATTTTATTAATAATCATTCAGCATTCTTATCATTGCTATAATATGATCATACAATTATTACTGGTACCATCTTCCGCAATTATAATTCAAATCTTAAATATTTTTTTCAAATACAAAAAACTATAAAAATTTGATTGCAAACGAAATGAAAGAATGAAAACGGTGCCCTTTTTCAATATGCAAGAATTATTCTTATTAACACTTATTGTTAGCACATACCATACTGATTATTGATTAGAATATAAATTACTAATTCAAATTTGCAAAGGCAATTCAAAAAGTGTAATGTCACGAATTTAAAAGATAATACAAAAACTTTATTAGAAAAAAAAGTGGTTACAGCTTAAAAAAACAAAATAAAATAAATATTGCATTTTAGTTTCAGTTTGAGGTAACCTGTTATTATGCTACATAACAAAATCAATAAGAGATATTACATTTCAATACATTCAGTAACTTAAATTTGCTCAAATTATTCAATTTTTTAGATCGGAACGGAAAATTCAAATTATGCAATTTGGGCTGATTAAAATTGTCTGTATGTCTAGCATTTGTATGAACGCACTTTGATTGAAACTTTCAACTGAAAAAATTTATTGCTAAAAGGAAATTCATTCAACAGAATTCAATGAAAGAAATTTGGAAATGAGATTTAAGATGTTAATTTAAAATAAAAATGGGATGGTAAGTTAGCAAAATGAATCTTTTGGTATGAAAGGCAGATGAATTAATTTAAAAAGGCTTCGCAAAAATTGAAACTTAAAAATAAAAGGATGAGTGTGAGAATTAAAAAAAATCCATTCATTAAATTTACTTCAAAAAAAATGTTCAGTCAGTTAAAAAAAAATTTTAAACAATCTCGTTACAGTTGAAGAGTACCCTGATACTAATCAGTGCTGGCCAACATTACTCCTCCAATGGCATATCAAATCTTAGAGCAGCTGTTCCCATCGACAAATCCCATCAGTTTCCTTCAGCGATCCGTTGCTCACATTTTACTGCAGAAATTTTTATCATTTAAATTTCCATTCATTTAATTTCTCTTATACGTACTACTTCTTTATTCAGTAATCCTCTTAATAAGCAAATAAAATTTGATCCTAACAAGTTAAATTAAATTTTTTCGAAATTTCTTAAGTAATTTGAAAGTTCACATGAATTCGAAGTTGAATTTCGTATTTTGTATTTTAGTTTTTAGTAATTTTTTTTTTTTTAAATAATTTTAATTTAGTAATATTTTCTTCTATTTTGTTCTCTTCTACTGTTACATATTATGATCAAATTTCAGATTAGAAATGATGACAATGAAAGTAATAGAACTTATTTTGTTATTGGTAACGCTTGCACACTGCAAAGTACAAACAGTTACCGTGAGAGGACAAGTGGCATGCGGTGATAAATCAATTACTAATGTTCATGTTGAATTACGGGAAGCTGACACATGTTTGATTTTCTCTAATATTTGCTATTTGTTTTAATTTAAAATTAGTCTGCATCTTTCAAGAAACGATTTGTTAATTGGTTTTATTTGCTGGAAAGTCAGAAAATTACAAATGTGACCTGCGATTAAATCATACGATCATTTATCGCATACAATTTTCTTATCCTAAGTGCAGCAACTTTCCATCATCCATTCAACTAAAATATCCTAACCTATATCAACTTTAACCTGTACTAAAGTTTTCAATCATCCCGATATTTTAGTTTCTCTCAATTATAAAACTCTTTGCACGAATTTTTTTAAATTAAAATTGGAATGGAATTTTTACTATGCATTAATTGATCCATAGTTCAGTCAAATTTTGAAATTCAGTTCTTCGGATGGATGAGAATTTTTGAAAATGATAAAGCAACTTTTTTAAAAACAATCGATCAAGGAGTGAAAAATCCATATCTAACTTTATACTTTACACGAAACTTTAAAGGGGATCCCGATGATTCACTTTCTGCAACTCATTCTGATCGACAAGGACGTTTTGAAGTAAGCGGACAAGAAGATGAACTGGGCAGTATTGAACCTTATTTGCGCATTACTCACAGTTGCAACGATGGCATCATTGACCCAGTAAGTTTAGAATAAAATATTCGGCAGAGTTTCAGTCACTCTGACGATGAATTTGAAATGAATGGTTTATATCAGTTCCCGATAAAGTTAACGTACAATTTTAAACTAATTAAAACTTCCCTTGGATACTTGCATTTTGTTCTTTATAGTTTACTACAACAAAAGCAAGACAAAAAGGTTCAAAAAAAACAAAGATATCATTGACAGAAATGCTGACCCATGAAAAATATATTTTTTTAATTTCTGGCACTAATCGAAGCATAAGGAGAAGAAAAACTGATTCCTTCTTCAGTTTTTTATTTATAGAGTATAATCATTTCAGAAATGTAGGATCGTGGACGATTATCAAATACCGAAAGATTATCTTGATGATATCTATAATATGGGTATCGTTAGTTTGAATATTGCTCAAGATGGAAGAAAGAAGAAGTGTGTTTAAAAATATCTTACTTAATATTTTAATGAAGTGTAAAAATATATTACTTAATTGTGAAGAAGTGTAAAAAAAATATTACACATTTTCCCATGTTGAAATTATGATCATCTTTAAATTCAATAAACTTCTTTATAATACTATTCATTAATATCACTCCATACATTTCAATGATCCTTAAAATAGTCATAAGGGTCATTGAAATATCCTGCGTGCAAAAAAAAAAAAAAAATCGACCAAATGAAAAGCAGAAAAAAGTGATAATGCATGCATTGAAAAGTTGAAATAAGGAGTTTTCGATCAATCATAACTGACGCAATTGTACGTAGAATACGATTAAACTTTGCAATTGAAAAAAAAAAAGTTACAATGTTATTCGTTAAAACAATTCGTTACGCATATTGGTTTAAGATGACAATGTTTTTTAGAAATATACTTTCGTTTTTTAATTTAACGAAGAAAAATAATTAAAATTGTCAACAAAATTTATTTCCTTTCAATATTTGCTCCTTAAAATAAACCATCGTATTTTGATGAAATGTCCATTTAACTTCTTTTTATCATCCAATTCAATTTCTTTTTAATATTCAAAGATTTCATTATGATTAATATGCTTTAATAAAGAAAAAAATTTTACTCTGTGAACAAAGAAAAAAAAAAAGAGAAAGAATAACGAAGGAAAGAAGGAAAAACTTGAAAAAATAAACAAAAGTACAAGAACTGGAATAAATGAGAATCAAGTTGAGGATGTTGCTTGTGATGTTGTCGTAATGAATACATAACAATACCTTTAGTTTTTCCTTCAACTTCATCCAACTACAATTAACCTTTCACCTCTATGATTCCATAAAATATTTTTTCCTCTTTTTGATCTCTCATCAAAAAAAACAAATAAAAAATAAAATAAAATAAAATGGTTAGATTGATTTAATTAACCATTAATCGATCAATGTAGCTAAATCAAAAAGATTTATATTTGTATGGGTATTTTTGAAAACTTTTGATGAATAATATGTACAAGTTGCAATTCTCAGTAATCAATTTTGATTGTCGCATTTTTTAAATACAAAAAAAAAAAAAAAAAAACTGACGTAACTGCCTTAAATTATTTTGTTCTGTGCCTGAATTCGACCACTTTTCCTCTCAACCTTTTGTCTTTCTTTAATCAATTATCGACAACTTTCCATCAAATTGACCTAATTTACTAACAGTTAAATAAAGATGAACAAATTCCGCGGTCCCTTCTCCCCATTTTGATACATTTATTAACTTTTCCTTGTACCATAAGAGAAACAATGGAAAGAAAAACTACGTCCAACCGCGAAATGATTGAATGATGAAGGATAGCAAGAAATACGAGGATAGTAGAGGAACGATATTTGAGGCCACGATGTTGAAATTTTTGCTATAATAAAAGTTAGATTTTCCTCACGTACAAATTCGAACATTTGATCGTTAACTGCGTGATTATGTAGAATCTTACGTGAAACTAGCTTTGACAGAAATAGTAATTAAATTTCCTATTATTGCTAAATCGTATCTTATCTGAATTGATGAATATACGGGGTTATCTCTCTTGAATATATGTTTGATGATGAATAAATATTTGGTGGAAAATTTTTTTCAAATTTCTAATTGAGTTAATGCAAAGTTATGCATATTATATATGCATTGATTTTATGATCATGCATAATTTTAAACTTTTTAATGGAAAAAATTGGTGGTGTAAGAATTATTTGAATTAGACGCTGCTTGATTTCGTTCAAAAGTAATACCATCATTGAGATTTTGTTTGTTCATCGCTAAGAATGTTGATTGACTACATAAGTAAGAAAGTGTGTAGGTGGCACGTGTATCCTAGCGTATATTTTCTAGCGTTGTATATCTTTTCCTTCTCTACAACTAATCATACTTGAATTTCAGTCATGCGAATCAGAGTGAAGACGTTGGATCGAAAGGATGAAGAATTGGACATTGCCGACGATGTAAGTTACTACTCATTCGTACAGTACGTGATTTGGGTTTTCTTTTTTAAATTTCTTATTTTAGTTGTGAATATCTTATCTGGATTTAAGGCAAGTCTTGGTGTTTTGCGTAGAGTAATAGAGGAAAAGATGGGCGTTTTGGAGGAGAGGCAACGTTTAATTTTTCAAGGACATCCACTTTTGAATAATGATCGACTTCTGCAAGATTATGGTATTGTAGACGGTTTAACTCTTCATATGGTAGAGCGTCCAGCCAATGCGTAAGTTTTTCCTTACTTGTGTTAGATTACGGCTACAACGGTGTAATTTCGGTTGCATGTTTATATTTGGGAAGTGAAGTGACCGAAGTAGTCCTTTTTTTTTTGCAGTGGCCTTCCATCTGGATTGAATTCTCATCACTCTGATCTCGGACATGGTGGCAGCGATGAGTACGCTGAAAGTACTCGAGTTAATGTGATAAATGGTGAAATGGTTATCATACGCAATGCCATATTTCAGGATGCGGGTAACATAACGGTGAGGGAAAGTTATATATTAAGATCAGTGCTTTAGGATCACTATAGTGTATCCGATTTCATCGTCAATGTGATCATATCTAGTTGCATAAATAATATGATTGTATTCCACTATACCGTTGTTTGTTTGCAGGAATTTGTAAGGGAGGCGCTTTCAAATGTATTAGGTGCTGTCTTAGATCGAACTTCTGTTGATGTGGAAACTCAGGAAAACACGCCGCGAGCTGGTGATCTGACATTGCGAGTACACATTCGAGGTGCTGCTATACGTCATATTAATTCTGGAGCACTCAGTCGAATTAATTACGTCTCTGATGGATTACATCGAAGCGAGCGTACCTTACAACTTCTCCAGGTAAAAATTTTTGTTATAATATAATCATTACGCAGCTGATCTATGCAGAGGTGGTTATTATTGTAGATCCGTTACTTTCGTAGTATTTTTTCCGTAAAGGCATATATTTCTGAATAACTGGATGGTTAAGCGTGATTTTATCGAAATTCTTTAACCTTCACAATATATCTGAAATGTAGAAAAACAAAGATGAATTATCAAAATTTTTAAACAAAAAAAGGAAATTTGCAGAAAGAACCATTTTCATCGATGATGGTTGAGGGTTATGAACGAGTTATGCCTCCTTTAAGAAGTGATTTCGAACGGGCTAAGTTTGGTGAAACAGTTTTGGAATTGGAGGAAGTGCTACATATTTCTCGCGCAGGTATTTACTATTTGAAATTTTTAAGACCGAAATTTTTCCTGATTCGGAAAGATGGGAAATGATGAATGAGTGAACTTTGCAGTTGTACTGTTTTGCGATCCACTATCCGTTAATTTAATGGGACAATTAAATTTTTTGAGTAGTTAAAGCAATTGTTATTTAGCAACACTTAAATATTTTACAGATTTGTCAGATAACGATGGTACAAGACCGAAAAATGAAGGAGGTGAATTTTTTTCTTATTTTTATGAAGAGAGTTGTTTGAAATAGTAGAAATAACTCAGCTAACTGTTGTTTCGAATGCATTTTGAATTGTTTTCAAAGTTCCCTGCATTACTTCACTTAGTTTGCATGTGCAATTCCTACGTTTCTCGCGCTGTAATAAATGACCAGGTCTTTCTCAAGATTGGAGTTTGCGAAATTAACTGATTGTGCAAGCTTACATATTTCAGTATCTTGTTTTCATCGCTTTCTTATCTGGAAATTTTTTAGATGAACCTCAGACAGCAAATTCGACACCGGACAGTAATCCACAGCACCAAACTATGGTTTTAAGGTTTACTTTGGTTAATAACTTGAGGCTGTAAGTGCACTAGAATTTTTGACTAACTTTTATAAATAATGGTTTAGCGCAACGGCACATCGAATACAACTGTGCGGAAATTTTCCTTTGATTCAGGTCAAGTATTATACTAATCCATTTGTAATTTGTGATTTCTTTATCCCCTTCTAAATCTTAAAAGCGTCCGCATTTCATCTCAGGTTAGAATGTCTGTTGAATGTTCCTGCATAATTTTGATTAAAAATTTTGTAGAAACGCTACAGCGGAGAATTATGCTGAATTACTTCGAAAAATACTGAGCGTACAAAATCTGGCAAACTACCATCTAAAGCGTTACCAAGATATGATTCATAAGCGAAGCAATATGCCCAATAACGTAAGTTTTAGACAGAATTTTTAATCCTAAGCTTGATTGAAATTTACTGTATGCTTGTTTTGCTTCCAGTGCATATGAATAAGAAAAGTTCCGGAAGAAATGGAAATTTCCCTTTGCAGAAAGTTACTAAATACATTGTTCTAAAAGTGCAAACATTGTCTGATTTCTATGAATATTTTTTAGCGAGCCAGATGTATTGCACTGTGTTTTGAAGAAAATTTCCGACGTGTGTTGCACCGTCTTTCACATGCTTATCATTCAGTCTCTGATATTGTCGTCAGTTTCTCTGATCCTGACGCACCGCTGGAACCAAGCTCTGCGGAACATCATGAAGAGCCGACTGCTGAGGTAAAAATACATCCAGAAATTCAAGAAAAACTTAGATATTAGTAAACTAAAACCAAAAAATGTAAGAATTAGTGTTCTTTTTAATCTATTTGTTGCGTATATAATGGGAAGTGTTAATTTTGAGGTTATTCTTACTCTGGTATTTGCGGCACAAAATGAAAGGGATTCTCAAGATAGACCAGTCTCTGAGGATGGTCAACAGCTTGCTGATGATAACATCAGCCATATTCATCACACAGGTAATAACTATTGCTCAGTCTGTTTTTGAGGAACTTCATTTACATTTCAAACTCTAAAAACTTTTGTGTAGTCTCAGTAAGTGTCTAGCTAAAGAAGAAGGTGGAGCTACCTTAATCAAATGAAATCCTAGATAATTTAAGCTGAAAAAGAAGCTCAAGAATTTGCTCTTGTTTAATATAAGCGGATATAGGTATCCCTTTATTTATTATGCTGTTCGATTCGAATACAGGTCATTCACGAGCTTTCCGTTTATCTCAATCCATGAGAAGTGGTCCGTTACGAACATACCCCGTTTTAAATCCAACAATTCGAACACCAACAGTTATAACAGTTCCAGACATTAGTGCTGCGGGAAATCGTATGCCATTCGTGTCTTCCTCAGGTGAGCCGATATTTTTTTTAACAATTACTAGAAATATAGTGGATAAAAAATAAAGAGCTGTCACCCTCAGGTCCACTTCATGTGCAAAGCGCTCGATTACATGTGGCACCTAGTGCAAACTCTGGCGTGCGTATGGAAACGCCTGGAACATTCAGTATGAATACCAATCAATCAGAAGGAGAGATTTCTAATAATTCTGGTTCCTCTGATCCTGGGGAAAGCCAAATACAGTTTGGTGAGTAATTTTTATAACCTTGAAGAAAATTCAGCTACTTACTTTCTCTGCTCTTTTCCTCTCTTGTCATTCGTAATTTCCTGTTGATTGCAAACGAATGCAGTTTTTCTGTGAATTTCTGTGTGGAGATTTTTTTTTTCTTTTTCGTTCATACTTCAAAAGCACCTAGTTATAAAACGTATAACTTTCAACTAACTGTTTTATTTTTTTCTTAAAAACAGGTGGAGCAATGAATACTGCTGTTCGTGGTGGTATCCAGAATTTTATCCGGAGTATATTACCGAATGCTTTCGGGAATTTAACATCTATGCAAACTGGTCAAACCGGTAAACAACATACGTTACTATTAGTCGAGCACGAAAATAACAGATAACAATCGAATTTTATTGTGATTCATTTTAGGCTTTGTACTTAACCGTGGATTATTACATTGTTTTTTAAAAACCATCAACGATTTAAATTGGTGGTATACACTTATTTTCATTTAGTGATAATATTATATAAGATATTGAGCTTGATTTGACTCTGATTGTGCTATAATGTTGCTGAGTATTTCAGTGGTTTTTTTGTAATCATAGCTACGGCCAACGCAATTTGCAGAGAAATCATTTTTTTAGAAGATGCATTATTCATCATTAATTAGAATCTGTTTAAATATATTGTTATAGGAACACCTAGTACACAATCTGGTGTAAATGCTGGTCGTCGACGACATCCAATGATCAATTTTCAAGGTCGTTATAACCCTGGACAATCCAGTCAAATGCAATCTTCGGCACGTACATTCCTAAATCCTTCAACTCCTACATTCCATGGTCCAGGAATTGTTGGTCAAGTAATCGTGCGTACAAATGGACCAGCAAATGCTGAGGTGATTATGGCATCTTATATTTTTATCGAATATCATTTCTTTATTTACAAATAGAAAACTTGTAAGATTTATCATCTCCTTAGGCATGTTTTATTTTTCATTCCATTACGGTTAAGGCAGCTCGTCGTGCCCTTGATGCTGCAATGCAAGCTGCGACGGCTGCAGTGGGTGAAAACGGTGTGCATGTGCAGGTTAACGGGATGCCACGAATTATACCATCTGTTGGTAGAAACAGGTAATTTTTCGGAAATATCGGTCATTCCAGTTTCAAAAGAATTTTTGGAAGAGATTCTGAAATTTTCAGTTTTGCTTTCATCTATTTATGTGCAGTTGTATGTCTGATAGCTGTCTTATATTGACTTTTTTTGGTTTAAATTTTGTGGAAATAGCAAACTTCCCTCGAACGTGATAAATAGCGGAACTGTTATGCTTTTATTTTTAGAAGTAATATTATGTGGGCACGACGGACTTACACCAATCGAGCAGACAGCGAAGGAGGTATAGAGGTATGCTTATTTTTAAGCTTTTTCGATTGCAGAAGCACTGGAATTTTGACATTTAAGCCATACGTAATAAATAGCGGAACCATTAGGCTACTCATGAGTGATCCTCTAGTAGGGAACAGTGTGATTTCGTGATGAATTTTGCTGACCACACTTATTTTGAAGAAAAAGCTTATATTGTAGCCATAATTGATTTAAATAAATTTGTTGGTTTAAATTATTCTTATTATGAAATTTGGTTATGGTAGTAAAAATGATAAGGTTTTTTTGTAGCATCCAAATGATATGTTCATCGGTCCTCACTATCCAAATGATGCAACAATTTATACGAATGACCCACATTTGAATTGTCAAAGCAATTTATGTAATCCTCGAACAAATATTCACAATTCGGCAGCTTATGAAATACTAATAGCTGATCTATACCAGGTAATATTTGCGACCAATTAAGATGACTTTGAATTCTGGATAAGCTACCAAGACCAGTCGTTTTTTTTGGTGGCGCATAAATTATGATACGCAAATTATTTAATTATCAAAGTTTTTCTTTTCAATGATATTGTATTAGCATTACTTGTTTAAATTTCGCTGACATACTTTTTTTTCCTATCATCAGTTCTAAAATGGTCCAGATATTAGGAAATAGTGAATTTTTGGATCTTTGCATGTTTGAAATGAAACATTTCAGTCTTAATAAAAAATGAATAAATGATTTTTCCCATTTTAGGCAACATTAAGATATAAAGAAAGTCTTGATCCTCAGTCATCTGAAATTGCTGATGTGGAAGCTTTAATCCGTCGCTGGGTTGGTTTTTACGTGCACTATACTATTTTAGAACATTCAGTATTCCAAAGTTATTGAGCTATTAATATTTTCAATTGTGAGCGAATGTCATAATTTGAGGTTTAAGTCCAGGTTCATATTTTGGTACGTGATGGTTTGCTTCAATTAGGATGTTTTTTTTTTTTTTTTTTTTTTTTTTTACCATAGAGATAGGTAAAATACTGCTCGAGCACCCTCCATTACTCCAAATTTATGTAATGAGGGATTTTTACAGGGACTAAAAGAAATATTTCTATTCTGTTTTGTTAAACTACAGTTCTTTTTTTTGTTTGGAAACTGATGAAAATTTTCATCATGTACCAAGTTTTCTTTTTTTTGCATGCGTCAAGACATTCAGAATTCAATATAATTTTCCTCTACCAGCTTTTATTGCAGGATCGAGTTAGAGGCTTAAACGATTCGGATGTTCATGTTGCCGTCAATCAACGAGGCGAGGCACTCTTTGAACGCACAGAACATTTCAAAAATGTTCTGATAGCAATGTTGAGAAGAGCGATTGCAAATCTAGCTGATGCGGATGCTGATATTGCTCATCGTTTGAGTGCTTCGCAGGGCGAATATGATATTTCTAGTATGTTGCCGAAAATATATTTGTTTTTTAGCTAATAACCTTAGGTTACTCTACTTCTCAATAAATCCTCTATCTTATGATGAAAACTTAAGATCTTTGCATTTTACAGATTATGGCATGGTACCAGTAATTAGTACACCATTACACGGATTCGAAGTTCCAGGCCCACCAATAGGCTCAATTGAAGTAGATACCGTGGACATCGTAAGCGTTTTATACTTTTTTTCTTCATTGCAGTTTGAATGAAGCCATTTAGTGAAGAATATGTTGACTTTTTATTTAAGACTTATATATAAGCTTCAGTTGTTTTCCTTATAAAACTACTAGCTCTTTACTCGTTGTTGGTTTGAAAAAAAACTTCCTATTGTACTGGGACAACTTTACTGAAATATGTAGCTAAGCTTAACATCTTAAACTGCTCTGCTTACCTGCGCAGAAAATCTGTATCTTGATGACACTCTGTCTCACTGCTTCAGAAATTGTTGATTGAATTTTACAGGAAGCTTTTGATACTTCGCAAGAAGTGCAAATGAGAGATGAGAATCTGGGCGAGGATCCAAACGCCAACCGTACTGATGTCACGCAAGAAAGTGCTTCATCGGAAACTCAGACATCCAGTGGCGCTGGTGATGGTAATTTTTTTTAAATATTAAATAAAAGAAGTAACTGATAATGGATAATGTGGTATCCGCTCTATCAATTTTGTGAATTCTAATTTAAAAATAATCTTACTGTCAGAATTACTAGCTCTGTTCGTCTATTTAGTAAGAATCTTACTGATTGGTATCTTAGAGAATATCTTAATATTTGGGAAGTATCTTAGTATATTTGGAACCAATCTTAGTTTGCATGAGCTTTCAAAACTTATCCATATTGATCTTATTGAGCCGATGTAGGGAATTTGATTTATTTGAAACTCTTGTTTTCTCCTTTCTTGCTGAGCCATCGCACTGAAACAGTTGTCAATTTGGATATCCTGGAAGAAACTGATTTTTTCACTGTTAAGTTTGGGCGAACTTTGGTGACATTTTTGTCCATCTCTCATTTTATGCACAAAGTCGTTTTCACTTACAGATATTGCAGCAGAAAATGATTTAAATATCATTGAAATGATTAGGACTTTGTCGGATTTGATGCAGTCGGGACGTTCAACAACACTTGCGCAGGTGATGCGTGAGATAGGACAACCAGTTACCCGCCTCGATACAGGTCAATTATTTTTATAGCATACTGTCATTCTCTTCACATGTCCTCGCATTTGACTTTTTCTCGCTGGATGAATTTAAATCTTCAGAGATAGGTATTTTATTTAATTTTTACAGGCTTTGTAAATTTGGTCATGGTATTGGCGTATGAAATATTGCAAATTCCTGAGGTTGTGCAAATACTGAATGGTAATTTCTCTTCTTTAAGTAAGAATCGACAGCAAATGCGCCGTTTTCTGATTCAGAATGTATTCAATGATAACTGCCGGCCGTCTGATGAAGGTTTTATTTGTTATCAGTTATTTTACCACATCTGTTGATTAGATGCTATCGCTCAGCGAGGAAGCTACTTAATGCTCCTTTGTGTTGAATCTTGCCGCATTTCAGTAACAAATTGGATAATGACTTGTTCTAGTCACTGTGTGCATAGATATTTTCCTCTTATTTGAAGATTGTTTCTTTAGTCTTATCTTGAGTTGCTAAAACAGCGGAATCGATTTCGAAGGTTTATTTTCTTTTCAGAAATTTTGAAATTTTATAGATCTTAAAAATGCTGCTGAACGTGTAGCATTAGCGGAAGAGAAGCTAGATCGTTTTCTTGCATACAGCGATGTTCATCGTTATGCGAACGTTGATGGTATTGGTCGAGTAGATTTGGTTGCTAGTTTATTGCGCTTGGAAAAGCGGGTTGTGGAAGAATTTTTGCGCCATTTGATGCGTACGGATGATGGTAACTGTTGGCTTAGTATTTTCATTTAATCCAGTGACTTTTTTTTTTTGTTTTTAGAGAGTTGTTCTTGTTGGGATTGTGTAGTATCATCTCGTTTTTATAAGTTAACATCATTAGATTTAACACCGGAAGAATATTCGAAAACCATTGTCGATATGTTCACAGCATATGTTTATCGAGCTGTTCTGCTTACAAACCTGTCAATGAAGGGCCAACCATACGACTACGAGAGCCTTCTGCTTCGTTTCATGGTTATTTCCCGGAATTTTAAACGTTTTCCACTTTAATAGTAACGTCTTTCACTGAATTGTTGGATTCTATGAATTCCATCTTTGTTGTTGTTTCACTTTGTTATGCTGTTTTTAGTTCAAAGTATTTCAGGAAAGACCAACAAGAATCACCGAGCGCCACCTGTCAGTTTCAATGGCACAGATGAGTATGTCTCATATAAGGCTTTTATTGCGTCGAGAAACTCCTTTCACTGTTCATGATATGATGGAAGATATTATTCTTGCAAATGAAAGTATGTCTTTTCTTGTTTATTGCATTGAATACATAGGAACTTTTCGGAAATTGAAGGTACTATGCGCCGGACACGATTTTGCGCTGATACTGTAAAAGAAATAAGCGGTATTAGCTAATATAAGTTTTCGTTCCATTAATGCGTCAAGTAGATCAAGTGTTGCAAGTGTCCAGGCTAAATAATTTTTGAAAATATGTCCCGCATGTCTCGACATTCCTAACTGCTGACACTTCAGTTTTGATGGGATATCCAATAGAAGTTAAATTTGCATAACGCTAACATCTAAAAAGTTGAAATTAATATGGAAAAGCTCAGATGATCAAAGCGCTGAATCGAGCAGTTTTAATGCAAGGAGTGAAATCGACTATGTGCCGTCAGATTCCACTCCTGAATGCGATGAGGTTAGCAGATGTTTAAATAATAGAATTTGAAGCATTTTTCCAAATATTCAGGTTGCATAACATCATTATTTTAGTCGAGTAAAGAAAGGAACGATAAAGAAGAAAAATCGGATGACATAGAGATGCAAGACGCACAGGATGGTGCAGCAGGTGGCAGTTGGATGTCTATTTTACCAAAGGTTTATCTTTTTTTTTCATTTTTGAAGAATTTGGGTTCATCGATTGAAGACTTTTCAAACCTAAAACATACATATGCTTAGGATCTATCAAGAGAATACTTGGACAAGAATACGTTATTAAAATCTTTTTACGGTAGGAAATAGTCATGGGACAGACACATAAGCCAAGTTCTAAATTAGTTAGAAAAGCTTTGATTTACCTCAGAATTATGATGATTTCGGGAATAAAAGATTTTCTTTTTTTTCTTTTTTTTTATAAACAGGTTTTGAACTTTACTCTTTATTTATGAAATAGTGTTGAAAAGTCTTGATTATTCGAAAGATGAATTCAATTCATATGAAATGACTTCTTTGAATGCAGTTTTAAAAACGTTGAATTTTGCAGCCACCAATTATTGTATCTATTAAAAGAAAAGTGAGTGTCAGTATTTTCAGGAATGGATAACAGTAATTCAGGATGATAAGAATCATTTGGTACCTAAAAATGTGAAATCATTTAGCGATGCATATTTAGGTGGTTGTTCAGGAAAAAGAAAGGTTCATTATATTGCAAGCAGTAGTATTGTTTTCTCTTTGTCTGGATCATTCAGATTTTTTGATTTATACCGGGACCCTTATTGAACTCCTACGCATAAAGGAGTAGTTAATTCAGACTCTTCTGTGCTTAACTTCTTTTGCTCAGAATCTACCACTTTTAAACTATATGTCTGACGTTGTCAGAAGCTAGCCAAATTGTAGATACTACATCGTTCAAGGAAAATCATCAATAATTTTGTTTAAGGGGATGAAGGTAACTAAAGAAGGCTCATCCGATGGAGTGGTATCTTCCGCCGTCAAAAGATCTTTGGAAGAAGCTGTATCTAGTTCTGGTTTCGCACCTACTAATGTGAGTTGTATAATTCATGTTTTCAAATTTCTGTCAAATTGTTTGAAAAGAGTGAAATTACAGTTTAAGATATCGGTCATTGAAAATTTTAATGAGAGACGGGTTTTGGATTCAGAATCTGTGTAAAATGGTTGCAGTACTTGGGTGAATAGAAGCACTGATGTAGTACTGACATTTTAGATTCCCAGTTCGCCTGAAGCAACAAATGTACTACAGAATGAGTTTGATGATTTGGTACGACAGCGAGTGATGAAGGATGAGAAATTTGATCCTGAAAAATATCCGGAATTGAATAAATTTCTGAAAAAGAGAGACGCCTAGTCAGTGGAAATAGTAGGGAAGGAAGCGAGGGCGCTCACCACTTCCATTTTTATGCAGTTTTGTGCAGTACATGTTCGTCTCTAATAAACTGTCTGTGCTCTCTTATTTTTATCGTAATTTAGATATGATTTATTTAGGGAATGGAAAAAATATGATCGATGTAAGCAATGAAAAAATGATATATCTAGCAAACAGAAATAGGAATTGGAAAATTATGGGAAATTGGAAAAATGCATTCACCATCTTTGAGTCTTTTTTAGTCTCATTTTTATGTATTGAGCTCAAATTGCCATAATTGGTGATATTTCTATTGCTTCAAAAATATGTCGATTTTATTTAATGCATATACTTTCATAGAGGAATGCCTCAGTTACAATACTTTCTTACTCATCATTTAATGTATTAATGCCAACATTTCTATTGCTTGATGGACCTGATTATGATTTTATGATGAAAAATTAATTTCACTTTAATGTTTGCACATCATGAATTGAAAGCAGGAATAAATGAAGCAATCGTTATAGCGCAAAATTATCTAAAATATTTGCATAATTAACGGCGGCTTTCCAATGCAGAATCATTTCTTCACATTAACGCTTTTTCAATTACCAATAGATTTTTTATGAATGATTATAACGGAGTGCTGAAAATAATCGCAATCAAAATAAGAAAAAAAACGTTTCAACTTTTATCATTTAAATTACATCTTTTGAGTTACTGATAGAGTAAATGATTTATGTCTATGTGTTGGGTACTTGAAAAAGTTTGACATATAGTGGATTTGAACCTGTAATATTTTTTCTGGAAAATTTACAATCATATAAGTGGGAATGGATTCCTATTTTGGATTGTTCATTACAGCAGAACTTAAAATTTCCCAGTTATTTCGTATTATGGATATCAAGCAAGGAGAAGAAATCTGTTTAGATGGTGGATCAAATGTAGCTGATAAATTAAGCAAAGCAGTGGAAGATACTATTGTTAAGGTTTGTTCTAACATTTGAAAACAAAATACAGCACTATCGTTGAATGATATTCCAATAACGATCTGACTGCAGGAAGAATTTATTTTTGGTGATTTATGTGTGACCGTTACTCGCGATCATATCCTTTCATCACAGTGTCATCATCCAGAAGCAATGAACAATTACGAGGCACAATGTCAGGTTGTATTATTTCCATTATTATTGGTAGATGCATATGTTGAGAAGGAAAAATAGCTTTTTCTTGGTTCAGGTTTGCGAATACACTCATATGCTGCAACTACCGCAATTGCCAGATATGATATTTCCAAATAATTCGGTAATTATTACTCATGCGGATAAGCCGGAATTACGAATCAGTTTCAATGCTTTTGATGCCTTGAAATCCGTTGACGTCACTTCATATCCTGATGTGAAGGTGAAGCAACTTTGATTTTGTTTTTGAATTAACATTCTGTCTTCCATAAGATTTCACCTCAGTTCTGTGCTTTTCCTGTCAATCTTCCGTATACATAGCACGATTCTCTTGAAGTTGAACTAAGTTGTCAATCGTCAAATATTCTGATCCGCCAGTTTATGTTATCAGTGGATAGATTAAAATTGAAGTCTGAGTTACTACAGATATCGAAAATGCAATTAACGTAAAATGCAGTTTCCAATTTATAATATGTAACGTTTGAAGGTTGGACCGAGCGAGAAATGGCAGCGATCGAGAAGTAATGTGAATAGTTTACGACGAAGTAGTCAACCGTTCGACTGGACCTACACAAGTAATTACAAAGGAACCGTGGAAGGTTACACGGTATTTTCTCTTTTATTCTT
Organism: Mansonella perstans; assembly: GCA_037074765.1. Lineage (NCBI taxonomy): Eukaryota > Metazoa > Nematoda > Chromadorea > Rhabditida > Onchocercidae > Mansonella > Mansonella perstans. The sequence continues at coordinate 108,030 of JBAMDO010000172.1, forward strand.
ATGCTCGATCACTTTTCTTTTATTCTGATAATCATTTTTCCAATTTTTATTTCATATGATCAAAAGAAATTCCTTTCAAATTGTTTTAAAGAATTTGATGTTGTTATGAGAGTGAAAAACTTTTGTGGATTCGTTTTAGGTGGTACCAACGAAGGAAGAGATTTCAATAGAAAAACTGAAACGTCGTGATCCGATTAAATTTTATTCACAGCTGACGCTGTATGAAGATGAATTAGCTGATCACGGATCTTCCGAGGTATTCAACTGAAAATTTACTTTTTCGTGGAGAATGAAAATATATCATTTATTTAATTGTACTCCAATTTCTTAAAGAGTAAAGAATATAAATTGTAAATGGAATTTAGGATTTTAGCCCAAATTCCTTGTACTATGAAAAATTAATATAAATTCATTTCTGTTTGCTATTTATTAATTTCGTGTTTTAAACAAATCTAAGCAGTACTTCTTGGATATTATTTCTCCTAGATGAGCATACGTTTGCGGGTCATGCCAACCTATTTATTTCTTCTATGCCGTTTTTATCTTCGAATCGATGGTGTTTTGGTCAGAATTTGTGACACAAGGCTTTATAAGGAGCTTGATTCAGACACATTTTTGAGACAGTGGACACGTCGTGAACTAAAATTGGCTAATTCATCACCACTGGTATTTTTTTCCTAATGAAAAAATTTCGAAAAAAGTTGAAATTTTGGAAGCGAAGGAGCTTTTTCTATGTTGAGACTTTTTTGACTGCTTGGAAAGACAGAATAACAGCTGTTATTTCAGCGAATATACTGAAGCGGTGTTGTGCTATTGATTCATGATAAACTGACTTTTTTGTAATCCATTTTTTTTTGATTTCTTTTTTCATTGGATTTTACTGTTTCGCTTTAATTTTTCAACATTTAGATACGGAGCAATGTGTTGAATCCAGACTTTATTTATAATTACTTGCCAATCGTGGAAGAGGAAATGACAGAACTAAGTCCACTACGATGTTGTACTTGATAAGTGTAGTTTATTTCTTTTCTTTTTTTAAATCTTATTCTCATTTATCTGTCGAATCAGTTGTAGGATACATGAAAAATTTTACGTTAGTCATTTTCCATGGAAATGTTTTACTCAAAATCGATAATTCTTTCTTGTACATTTTTTAATATCAATGCATGTGTGGTTGATTTGTTGTTAGATTGTAGAACAGTTAATAAGCAAGTGTTTAATAAAGCACTGGAATAAATTAAATTACGGATTTCTGCAATTTCTCTTTTCCGTATATGTATAAACTTATATGCGTTCTACAGTTTGTTTATTTATTAAGTTCTGTTTTGTATAGGTTATTTATATATAGGTTCTGTTTCTTTTTTCACTCAATAATTAATTATATTGCTATATCACTCACTCCGTTTGGAATTCAGGAATAAATCTTGACAATTAAATGTGATATTTGTATGCGAGATGAATAATTTTGTCACATATCTTGGTTTCATTTTGGAACTCGTTTAATGAATCCATCAGCATGAATATGAAAACAAAAGGCGATGGATTTGCTAATGTCTAAAAGTTTTCAAGTGATGCGTGAAAAATGCATGTTAAAAATTTCAGTTAAAAGTCAGTGAATTAATCTGATTTGAACCGGTTTCTAAATAAGCGTTCAGAACGATAGCATTGATTGTTGTATGGAATATTTCGATACTTGATGATTTTCCTCTTGCTTCTTATGATAACAGTTTTTAACTTTATCAACAGAACAAAAAATGTTCAGTTTTTAATATCGTTGAGGGAATTTTAAATGAAATTTTGGTACCATTTACATAGTGTACTTAATTAATTGATCTTTTCATACATGAAAAATTTGTCAAGAATTTTGCATTTTATTGAAAGGATTCATTTTAAAAAAATTTTTGAAATTAGAGAGGAAGAAAAATTTGTTTTTAATTTTAATACTTTTGACGTGAATATATTTCAAGTGATTTCGATTCAATTTACAACCGTAACACTTCACATAATTTATCTAGCTTATACATAAGTGCTAATATATTATAATACTTAACTTAAAATGATTGAATAAAAGTTATCATTTATTATTTGATAATCTTTTGGATAATGCTTGCACGAAGTTTTATTTTCAACTAATATTTAAATTTATTTGTTTTCAACTTCTAATTTTTTAGTGTGATTTTCTGTTTTGCTTTGAATAGAACAACAGCGAAAAAAAGAACTTTGTAAAAGTAAGTAAGCTATTGCAAAGACTGGTTTTATAGTAAATTTGCAGTAGCTATGATATATTTACTTATGGCATCAAGCAACCATTATCTTAAAGTTTAGAATTGCAATACATTAGATATATATATGTATTTATGTATGTATGCACTAACTGTAAAAACCTTAATATGTTAAGTTCAATTATGAAATGAATTATATTTATTTGATATATTTCGATGACAACAAGATTTTAACGTAATTCGTGAAATTTTTTGAGAAATTTTTCAAAAGTTTAGATTTTTGACTTTGTTTTGATTCCAAAAAAAGGAAAAAGCAATTATAAGACAAAAAAAAAGGAAATAAAATTGGAATTTTCAAAACCTTACATGAATTATTACGGTTATTACAGTTTTCATTTTTTGCTTTTTGAAAATATTACCGAGCTAATTTTGAATATTAGATGACATATTTACAAATTTAATTTGCTAAAATTATTTTTATATCAAGTCGTAAATTTATATTTTTCAAACAATGCAAAAAAATTTAAAAAAAGATTCAAAAAACAGGCATGTGCATTGGAAAACATAAATATCGATCCGGAATATCAGGAATTATCACCGTTATTTATTAAAAAAAAAAAAAGAAATAGCGATCGGACAGTATCATTCATGAAATACCGAAGCAAATGCTTTCTTAACTTCTTCACGTAATTTCTTTTCTCCTAAGCGAAAATCGGTAGCGATTTCAACGAATTTATCATGAATAATTAATTCCGGATTAATAAACTCAATTGTATCCTGAAAGGAAGTATTAAATTTGCTGTTTTAAAAAAAGAAAAACTTCAATTATATAATCAATAGTATGTTTTCTTTTTTTTCTTGTGACGTTCAAACAATTTAAATTAGTACCAAATTCGAATTTCAGCATTTTCGTAATATTTGAAATGAATGGTTCCTTATTTTTTATTTTTATTGTTTTTTGGCAAATATATATAAACAGAAATGTGAAGGAACATCTATTTCTATTAATGGTTTAAAAAATAATTCACGAGTGCTAGCCATAAAAAAAAAACTTTTCGTTAAAAATTTCAGTTAACAAGTTCAAATTCCATTATTAATTGTCATCAAAAGCTCCACATATGAAAAGCCAGTAGCATTTTGGACAAATATGCATAATTATTACTAAATAAAGGATAAAAAATTCTGAATATTTTTCACCAAAATAAACTAACCTTTAATGGAAGTGGAATACCATTTTTCAAGGCCTTAACAAGTTGAGGTCCAAAGAATGTTTTGGCCAGTTGAGCAAGTTGTGCAATTGAATTACTCGTAAGGCCTTTAATGGCACTTCGATGCAACCTGAAACGAAAATTATCAATAGATTACATTTACTTAATAATTAATTTCAAAATTGTCTATTTTATTATAAAAAATGATTTAATTGCTTTAATAATTGAGAAAACATTGCTTCAATGAAATATCATACAACATTCAAACTTTATCTATAATAAATTTCTTCCTAATAGTTGAAAAAATTTTTCAGAAAAAAAAAACGAAATTTTCATTACCTTACATCAAATTTGCTAATTTTCAAAGCAGCAGCAAATTTTTCATCGTTAATAAGTAAGCGAAAATCGGCCTGAAGATCTGCTGTACTCACCATAATTTGTTTTCTTCGTCGGCCGTCATTGATATAGGTTAACACACGATCTGATTCCATTTAAATTCCATTAAAGCATTTCATGATTTCAACTTAATCGTGTTAAAAATTTTTTTTTCTTGGACTTTAATTTCTGGAATTAAATTAATTTTTTATGTCTAACAAGTTTTGGTAAGAATTCAAAAAATTATGCATATAGAAAGAATAAAAGCATAAAAAATTAATTGAAAAAAAATAAGTAAACAAACGAACTTTTTAAATCAAAAGAGCCTGTATTTCTGGAAAACCGAAATTCCGGAACTTGATGTGGTAGCAGCAAAAATGATGATGATGCATTTGGATAATAACTAGCTATTTCCGGTATTAACATACCCAAGCAAAGGGATGTTACGAAATTTTGGTTGTTATATTGTGAATTATCACAGCTAGTTCGTACAATTGGCTTGTATTGTGGTGGCAAAATATTTTCATCAATCTGTTGTTAGAAAATTAGTGATTAAATATGAATTTAAAAATAAATTTCAATTCTTATTTGAAAATAATTCAATGAAATAAACAAAAATAGCTTAGTTTTCTTCATTTTTTACCTCAACAATCATACGATCGCCCTCATAAGCATGATAGAGAAATGAGTTGAACAGATACTCTGAGCCATATAAGTACAACATTCTGGATGAATCATTTCCGGTATGCATTACGGGAGCATTAAATGGTGTTGGACGATGATCATCATCATATCTAACTTCACCTCAAAATTTCCTCAAACTATATTCAATCCAGAATTGTATCGGTAATAATTTTACTAGTGGAAAATTTTCGTTTTCTTTTTTTAAAATAAAAATCGAAATTTAATGCAAAAGTACAGAAATTTTCGCAAAAATTCTTTTTTTTCGTATTCAGCGATAAATTTAATTCATTAATTTTTGGATGTTGTCATATTGAAGATTGAAATCTTCTTCAGTCATTTCTAAAATTTGCATTATATAATGTTTAAAATTTTCTTTCGTCGTTAAATGTTTAAATTATTTCAAACGGGAAATTAAATGAACCTTTTTGCTGTGTTTCAAAATAATCCACTGTAACAATTGGGTCATTAATATTACGATTGTCGATGTACAAGCCTTTTGTGAGACGATGTAAAAGTCTGCTTACAATCAAATTATCAACCGAATTGATGGATGGAAAGTGATCAGTTAAATTTGTAAATGCTAAGCGCTGCAAATGCAAAAAAAAGAGTAAAACATATTAATAGTTTAGTTTCATAATTTTTACATTAAAATTCTTGTCAATCATATTAAACCCAAATTTTACATGCTGTTGTGAGAAAAATTCTGTTGCATTTTAATTTTGTCGCAACAATCCTCAAAATAAATCGAATTTCCAAAATATGATTCTCAAAAATTTCACCTTAAGAAATTTTATCTTTTTTTGAGAATTTTCGGTTTGTAATTGTAATGAAATTTTGTAATTAACTGAGTTTCAATATGAGAAATTTTTGAGAAAGGCACTTAAATTGTTTATATTGCACAAATTAAAATTTTGTATTGCGAAATTAATTCATCACTTTTTATTTTTAACACTTTAAATTTTGATTATTATTTTATGGAAAAGAATGAAAAAAAACCATTCGGAATTTCGAATTTAAAAAATATTACCTGGAAAAGAAGTGGTGAGCTATTTTCAATAATTCGTTGTAAACTGCTACAAAAAACATTCGGAATTTTTTGTCTTATTACTTCATTTATTCCAGCCTACAACTAATAAATATTTATAGAAATGCGATAAGAAATGATTGGATTTTGGAATAAATGGCTAATCTTATCAATGGATATAATCAAATTTTTCGGACGATGATTATTCTTGAAGGTAATTGATTATTTCAATATTAAAAATTATAGCGTTTAAAGATTAAACATTATTTTCATCTATCATTCATTTGTATCATTTAAAAAAGAATAACAAGATTAATTTGATTTGATTTTTTCTTTTTTTTTTTTTATTTTAATAAGCACAAATATCTAGAGATGAAAAATACTCCATCCATTTATTAAAGAAACTCCTTTTTCCACTCAATTTTTCTCTCTTTCTTTGTTTCCCTCTCTTTTTAATTAAATAAATTTTATGTATGAAACTCACGAACAATAATAAAGATTGTGCAATCCTTAGTGCATAATAAATTGTAATTACAGAAAAATTACGAAATGAATGAATAGCTATACCTCAAGCATTTTCACAAAACCATTTAATGCACCATTGGCACTTATGGAAAAATGACTGTAAGGGACGACGGTGGAACAGCCAACAACCTGAAATAAAATAACAAACAGAAATCTGGAAAGGTATTGGGCACAGATAAAGAAAAGCGAAATATTATAGTATGGTATATTACCTTATTAGTTCAAAATCATTCATTTTTACAGTCTTAAAAATTATCTTGCAATTACCTTTACTTCAATCAAACCATTAAAAGCTCTGTTGAATTTTATCTGTATCCGAAAACTCATCCGACGTAAATCACCCGTTACGGAACCAGTTATTGGTATCAATGCTACCGTACCAGCAAATCGGCCAGCTAAACTGAAATTACTTCAAATTTACAATAAAAATTATACATTATTTATTTATTTATTTATTTTTGTTTCAAATAATTGCAGTTTTCCATTATATGGTAAAGGACAAGTTTGGCAGTGGTGTGATGAATTTTACCTGGAACTAAATCCAAGGAGGCTTCTTGAATTTACAAAATTCACTAAAGATATTCATGAGGATTGCCCGTTCATTTGAAGATTTATGAGATTATCCAACTGTAAATTAATCTGGAAAGCCTTCACAGCCGTTTCATTAATCAACTATAAAATTCATTCATATTTTAACATTAATATTAAATAATGCAAAAATTATCTTACCTGTTTGTATTATTTCTAAAAATCATTATTTATTGATGGTTAAGTTAAATATTGCAAAGAAACGAAAGAAAATGGAAAAAGAAAATCTTACGAGATATCCATTCGATCCATTTGGAAAATTACGTAGGATGGTGAAATAAAATCTAGTGACGTGTATCGTGGTGGTGAATAATGTAACACGTTGACATTATATAAGTGAACTTGTCCTGTGACACCTTAAAATAATCATTTATTCAAGAGTATTTATACTTAATGGAGAAGTATTTTGCTTAATTTGAATATTGTTTTCATCAAAGTAAAAAAAACGAAGGAAGAAAAAAAGAAGAAATAATGCATGTTTTCAATTTTGTTTAAAAAAAAATTAGTGAAAATAAAATAGTTCAAAGTCAAAGAAAAAATTAACGAAAATGAAACTTTTTCACCGTGTTCCGAGAAAGAATGTAATGTTTGAAATCCACGTAATCCTGAAATTTCCTCATTCAGAATTTTCATTCCAACTTGTTTAATATGTTCTGCACCATGCTTTGTTAGTCGAAATTTTACTGCTGGCCAACCTAAATTTTGATCTGGTAATTTTTTCACGGATTACAATTTAAAAAAAAAAAAAAAATAAGGGAGGGAAGAAAGGAAAGAAATAAGAGTAGAAAATAAAGTTGAGCTGAGGAAATGTTTCATTGATTTATGCGACTTTTTTCGCGAGTTCCTAAGAAAAATTTATTTCATTTTTCTTAGTTCTATATAAAACAAAAAAAACTTCATTAATTTCTCGACATCAATAGGATTCAATGAAATTTAAAACCAAGAAGAATGGCAACGTTTGTAGAAGTTTAGCAAGAAATTTTTAAGGAATTAACCCTTAAAAATAAAATTTAATAAGAATAAAAAAATGAATTGCAACAAAAAGTTCAATAACAGTATCAGTATTTTTAAAGTTCTCACTTTTGACTTTTGGCTACTTATTACAATACTTCTATAAAACTATTTAACCACTTATAAAATTTAATTAACTAAGAAGAGAATTTTTTTTACTTGAATGATCAATTAAATAAATATATCATGTGAGAGAAATATAACAATAAAAGCAAAATATTTAAATTATAATAATAAATTTAAAAATGAGCTATTGTTGTACAAATGGTATTAAATTTTATTGGAAAATTTTTTCCTTTCTCAATCATTTTATCTTAAATCTTCTGGATGTTTCTATTTTCTCTTTTTTCTTTAGCCCGAATAAATACTATGATAGAACAAAAACGATGACAATTTTTTAAAATTATCAAAATTCTTCACAAAAAAATTCTTTTTTTGCAATCATCATTTTGATTTAAAAGGGAAAAAAAATCACCTGGTGCATTATTCCATTTTGATGGCTTTTCGAAAACAATACGACCTTCTGCTATTAATGAAAGCAGAAGTCCTACTAACTGAAGGTTTATAGTCGAATGATAAACCATACGGAAAACAATTCCGTTACCTCGGATTTCTTGTGTTGAATAATAATCACCCAAAATGATTACAAAACTATCAATTGAATACGTATATCTTTTTGGTAATTCCCTTTAATGAATATTTTTAATTCTTTCCATGTTTCTTTTCTTCAAAAAAAAAAAAATAAAGATTTGGAGATAAAGAAAAAGTAAAGAACGAGAGAGAGGGAGAAAGGAAAAAAACAAATGAAATGATATGAGTTGAATGGTTTACTCTTTACGATGCACTGAGAGATGCTGACAAAGTATGCGAAGTTTTCGCCTGCCAAATATGACGATTGTCGATTATCGCATTGTCATCGTTATTATTATTGTCGTTGCTGTTCTGGTATCGAACCATCATCTTCAGTAATTTTGCTGATGATCATCTCCGAAAACTTTTCAATATGATAAAGATCCCACTACTTGTTTTCCTGTTCTGTTCAAATCTTCTGCTATCCCATTTATGTAGAAATCCACTGTTCTTCTTTTCAAAACCAGAACAAATTTAAAAAGAATTTTCATTCCTTATATGCCATAATGTTGAATTATTGGTAAATAATAATGATCAACAAATGATTTAACTTGTTGTTCTCATGACACTGTTATCATTTTTATCATTATTATTGCCACTATTATTTCAACATTTATTATTATTATCAATATTTCGTCGATATCTTTTGCCAATTATGAAGTATTCTTGAATGATCCTAAAATTATTGTAGAACTGAATGCATTATATGTTAAAAATAATGACAAAGATAGTAATTATGATGGAAAATAATTATGGTTTATAACATTTTAGCCTTATTATCAATCCATACAAACATAAATATTCAAATAAATCATTACAAAATATTATTTAAGACATCCACCAGCAAATTTTATTAAATTAATTTACAATCACCTTAAATTAATTTTATCCGTATCTCAATTTAAATATAAAAGTGCAAAAACCAGTGCTAAGATTAATTTGTCAAAATTTAAACAGCTATTTTATCAGCAATCTTAACCAGAAAGATTGTTTGATACCAAGTCGTCGATCATATAAATCTTTCTAATTTTATTGAAATCAATATTTTTCATATTTCTTTTTCTTGGCTATCATCCCACACAACCTTTACTTTTTGTCTATCTTCCCATCCTTCTTATCACATCAAAATATGATGCAGTAAAATTATTGTGATAAGTTTTGTCACATTGAAAAAAAACACCGTAATCAAAATAATGACATGCAGAATTCGATTTTACCTTCCTTTACTTTTTTACTAGTATTTCTTTCAAATTTTGGTCAATTTAAGTTCAACTTTTTAAAATAAAAAGTAATGAAAACAATAAAGCAGGCGAACAAGGAAAAGAAAGACAAAACATGCCCGAATTTTCATTGTAAAACAGATAACATGAAAAGTTTATTAATGTAACAATTAATTACCAAAATTTTAAATTTATTATTTCAATATTTCTCATGCATGTTTTCATGAATATGTCTGGATGTATGTAATTATTTCTTGTTTATAAGAATTTGGTTAATTTGACAAATTAATTAATTGTTAACAAAAATTTACACTACTTTTAAAAAGTTGAAATGGTGAGAGAAGGATAAGAGGGAGGGAGTGAAACAAAAGGAGGAGGGCCGACAGAATGATGAACAAAGAGAATTTAAAATATTTCCGGCAAACAATAATTGTAAAAAATATTTTGTTTTGAATGTATGCTTGTGTATGTCTGCGTATGTGTGTGTGTGTGTGTGTGTGTGTGTGTGTGTGTGTGTGTGTGTGTGTGTGTGTGTGTGTGTGTGTGTGTGTGTGTGTGTGTGTGTGTATGTTTGTGCATGTATGTATGTATATGTATATATGTGTAGTTTGTATTTTAAAAATAGAAGAGAGAAGGAGGCGGAGAAAGGTAATGCAAGTTAACAAAATTGTTTAAATCTGCACTTTGAAATAAGTTTCACAAACTTTTAAAAAAAAAAAAAATTAGAAACATTTTCCGGATCTTTTCCTCGTGCAAAGTGATATTTTCTTTTGGATGGATAAAATTGCAAGGAAAAAACGACAATTTTTTCCATAAAAAAAAGCGTCATTTGCTGCTTCTGAAGGATGAATATACCATTTTTTTTCTTCATCCTCTTATTGTAATGTATTCATTTTATTTTAACAAATTTTAAATTTCTAAAAAAAAAAAAAGAAAAAAAACGAAAGCTTGATAGTAAGAGAAAAAAATTAAAAAGGGAAGAGATGTGAGATTATAAGCAATCCTTACATTTAAACAAATCATTATCCAGTATCTGAGCAGTTGCTTATTCATTTGTTACCTTAAAAAAAAAAATTGAAACCAAACGCTAATATATTTCATTCATTTATAAATTATTTTATTAAAAATGTTTTTCATTGATTAAAATTAGTTATTTCATATTTATTTCGAAATATTTTTGGTTTTGAAATATATATTCGAAAAATATAATAAATTTTTATTTTCTATAATTTTTTGTTTTGTTCACATATTTCGTCTTTTTTTCATCCTTAAACACTTACCATATTTGTCAGAAAAAAATTTTTCAATCTATGGTAGCTATATATTCACTTCAATAATTTTCTACATTGAAGAAATAATTTTTTAAACAAAAGTTTTTTGCAAAATATTCAAGTTGTAAATTATTTAAATTAAGATTAAATATGAGTAATAAATTATCAAATGAGGATAAAATATTGCTAAGTGCATAAATAAGCGTTTATTTTATTTATTATTCCAAAAATTTTATGAAATTTTAAAAAAATTAACAAAATCTAACTGATTTATTTGGTTGAAAAAGGAAAAGTTCTTTTTTAACTTATTTATTTATTAATTTCCTCCTTGAAGATTCCTTTCTCGTACTTGTCCATGAAGTGGACAAGTTGTTCCTGTTCTGATTTGTAAACTTTAAATTGTATTTAAATTTTTTAAAAATTTTAATAGATGCGGATCTTTTTTTTGTTGTTGATGAAACACAGATTATCCATTTTCTAATAGCTATTGTTTCACTACAAAAGAAAACGTGTTTAATCATAGAAAATGTGATTTAAATGTTGTCAACTCGAAATTAGTGGAACTAAGTGAATTACATAGAAAATATAAATTTTGTTTGTTTAACACTGCAAAAGTTAAGAAGTACATCTGAGATTTGATGTAACATTCATTTAGGGCTATACTTGTTGCACGCGACTTACAACGCATAAATTATTATTATATCATCTAGTTTCATCCCATAGCATATTCGGAATGCAATCAGTAGCATTCAGGTCAGTTATATTCCTGTTTTTTTTTTGTTTCAAACATCTTTTTGAAAAAAATAGACAATACAATTCTTAACAAACTGTAAATAAAATGTTTAGAATGGAACTTTATTCAACTTTTCTTTGTTTATTTTCCAATCCATTTTTCTTTATGATTTAAAATTTATCGGTTCGCACTAATCAACTAGCATTTGGTTATTTTATCGAGAAAAGGACAACTGTCTCAAATTAAAACGCATTAGCAACTTTCTTTTTCCTTCGTTCTGTTGTTCAAAAAAACAAAAGGCAGGGAAAAACAGAATTTTTGAAAGAAAAGTTTCATTCTCCGTTTTTAAAAAATTTTTGCAATTCCTGAAATAATGGTGATTTTTTCTTTGCAAATTTTATATTTTTATCAAATATTAAATTTTACAGATTCCTTAAAGTACCAGCCGAACATCATCAATCGTCAAATAATTTTGAGGCAACTGTTTGGATAACAGATCCAGAAGTGGAGTTTCGTCGTGCAACACTTCTCGAGGAACATGACGATAATGTAGTTGTTTGTTTTCGTGATGAAAATGGTCATTTCGAAAAGGTAAATGATTTCTTCAAATGTTGTTGATTTTAACTTTTTCCCCGATAAATTAACGAGTCATAATCCAAAACTTTTTTCAAATTATGAAAATTTTTAAAATCCAAACAAGAACTTTATTTTTTAGCGTACCATATCGAAATCTGAGGTGCAATTATCAAGTATCTCATATTTTGTGGAAGATATGTGTAATTTAAGCGAACTAAATGATGCATCTGTTCTTGAAGTTATTCGTTCACGATATGAAGCACAACTCATTCATGTTTCTTTTTCTTCTCCTAAATTTTAACATTTCATTACAATTGATTGTATTAATTTCAATCATCGGAAATTATTGCAATTTTAGGAAGCAATCAATTTTATCTATGGAAGGAAAAAGAAAACATTTTTTTTCTTGTACTTCTATCACGTTAACAATTTTTTCCAATCGTTTCTTCCGATTACAATTTTTCTAATTCTTTTTTTTCTCCCTTTCCCATTAATTTATTACATTTTTTACGTTAATTTTATTGACAAAAAAAAATTTTTTAAATGATTTTATAGACTTATTCGGGTCTATTTTGTCTTGTTGTAAATCCATATAAGAATATACCAATTTATACGAAAGAAATAATGGAAGCATATATGCATACTATTGATAAGAATTGTAATTTACCGCCTCATATATACGCCGTTGCGCAATCTGCTTATGATGGTCTTTTAAGCGGTAACAATCAATCTATCTTGATAACGTTAGCTTTTTTTAAATTTCAATCATACTATAACAATAATTTTTTGCTGATAAATTGGATAATATTGTAATCAATTTCCGTAATCTTCTATTTCAATCTTAGCAAATTTATAACAAATTTTCAGCACCAAACTTTTTTTTCTAGAAATTCAATTTATTTATTTTTCCAGCAAAAAAAAACTTACAATATTTGTCTGAAGAATGAAATTAAAAAGTTTAGCACAAAGCTTACATTAAAAATTAGTAATCATTTCCAAACAAGTTGATGGTATTAAAGAGGAAAAAAGTGAGGAATAAAGTTATGCAAAAGATAAAAATGAAAATTAAATTTGAATTAAAGTTTCTGGGAATTAATGTTGTAACAGACATCCTCTTTATCATGCTTATCATCATCCTATAGCCTTATTAATAAACATAAGTCTAGTTTTTATAATGGAAATTTTCAGGTTCTTGTGGATTTTTTTCCTTTTTTTCGATGAAAGGCATTGAAAACAATTAGATTTTGAATGAATATTAATAGTATAAAATGAATCATATTTTGTTGTCAATCAATTTGAGTTAAAAAAATTTGTATGAAAACTTAATTTTTGAGATAAATAAACTTTGTGATGGAATTTTTGCTCCAAGAATCTAATTATCAATTTAATAAAATAAGAAAAGTTTCAACTTTTATTTTAAGAGGCACTTTAAAAAACGACACAAAAAAAGTCAAACTTTTATTATTTCGTTGTATTTTTAGTAATTTCATGTATCTATAATAGTGATTTCAATATTTTTAGATTAGAAACTTGGTAGTATTTTTTGACGTTTCAATGAATTTAAGTTTTTTTTTCTTTTTTTTTTTTTTTTTATAGTATTCTTTATTATCAATTATGCCTTTCAATGATTTTTAAATTAGCAGAAAAACTTATTTACAAGAATACAATTGAACTTATTATTATCAAATTTCAGGGGTGAGAGTGGAGCAGGTAAGACTGTGAATACAAAACATATTATTGAATATCTTGGAGCATTATCCGAGTATCGGGGTGAATTTAGAATATCTGACGGCATTGATAAACGGCTTACTGCTACCGGAATTGTTATTGAAGCGTTTGCTAATGCATCCACAATTCATAACAGTAACAGCTCTCGACTGGTATTACACATTTTGCCATTATTTTTCAATTTGGAAGTTAAAATGGAACAATTGCTCATTTTTTCATCTATTTGAGGCTGTTTCAGTCTTGAAAAAAAAAAAGTCTAAAATTAAGAGTGCATAATCCGGGAAAATAAAAGTAGGATTCTTGAAATATAACTAAGCATGAAGTGCCACCAATAGCTTTTCTCTGAACAATCACAACCTGTCATTACTCACAGGGAAAATTTATCCGAATGGATTACGGTGATGATATGGTGATGAAAGGTGCACAAATTCAAACGTGTAAGTTATTCTCGCATCGTTTTGTTTCATAATTTTTTGTAAAAATATAACTTTTTAGGCATAAATGAATTATTGATCTTTCAGCTCATTTTGAAATTTTTTGTTTTTGATTCTTTTTACGAAAAAGTGAATCATTTTCAATGATTTTCTCTTATTTATGCAAAACTTTCCTTTTTATATGAAATCGAAAAAAATTAATTGCCGTTGAAGAAATTAATTTTTTTTTTCCTACAGATTTACTCGAAAAATCACGCGTTGTAAAGCAAAATAACGACGAACGAAATTTTCATATTTTTTATCAGTTATTGTCGGATGGTTTTGGCAATGATTTACGTTACACGTTTGGTCTTGGACAGAGCGCTAACGCTTACAAATTTTTAAATCAAGGTGATAAAATATCGGATCCGGAAATTGATGATGCTCAAGGCGCTATCGATACATTGGTAAGCATCACTGACTTATATTAATTACTATTATCTCAATCCTGAATTGTTTTATTCCTGTCTATTGGCGGTTCTATGGATCTATATGATTTTTTTTTCTCTTCAAAAATTTATTTGTTTTTGATGGAATAATTTTAAAATATTAAAAAAACTGGTTTAAAACTGTATACGATCAGTTTTTATAATTTATTTGCAATTTTTAAAATTTTTAATTTCTTAATTATAGAATGCAATGGATATTATTAAATTTACCAAACATGAAGTAGTGGAAATCTTTGAAGTAATAGCTGCTTGCATCCTTCTGGGTGAAATTAAATTTGCCGAAAGAAGCGGTCTCGATATTACTTATGTTGATGGTGCCAAAGGTTAGTTAATACTTTGCGTATATCTTTGCTACTACATTAATACGACTTTGCTGCGTTTTATTATTGCTAATAAAAATTATTATTGGTATTATTTATTATTACTGTTATTATTATTATTGTTGTTAATATTATCATTATTATTACTAATTATTATCATTGACTACATCAATAGCAACCAATGGTTTGCTCATTTCCATTTATTTATTTCGACACTCCCTTGTTGCGCAGAAAAAGCTTGCGCATCCTCGTAAGATTGTGAGCTGTATCGTATGCCTGTCATGCCAGACAGGTCCCAGCCGAAGAATCACACAAAGTTTGTCCACGGGCACAATGGGCCCGTGAGTTTTTCGGACAACCATCTTAGTAGGCACTACTTTTACTTTATACCCGGACAGACGAGCTCGATTGGCCCTGCAAGGCAACCGTCTGAGAGAGACACTTTGACCAAAACCTAATGACCTGAGTAAGGATTTCGCTGTCACTGTTCAAGTTTGCTAAGCCTTAGCGGATGAATTTCTGGAATAAAGAGTTGACTAGTTCTGCTCAAATTGTACCTCACTTAAAAAAATTCCTGCACAGTTAATTCATTCAACGTGGTGAAATTCTGCAAATTTTCGTTCACGAAGCCAAGCCATGACGATGATTGTTATGATTATTAATAATATTTTTAGTCATATTTGTTTGAAAATTCTTTCCTTTTTTTATTCCTGTAAGTGAGCTATCAAGTTGCAGAAGTTGAAGCAGCTTGTCGCATCTTAGGTGTTAAAACGAACACTCTTATTGATGCTTTAACTCAACCGTCAATAAAAGTGAACGATCTCGTGATCCGGAAAAGTCAAAATCTTAAAAAGGTTCTGCAACTTGCTAAAATTATTTTTTAATTATTCAATAATCTTACCGGAAGACAAAAGCACTCAGATACTATAATTTTTAAGAGAACCTAATTAATCGATATAAAATAATTTTTTTTCTTATTGAAATTATTGAAAATTTTAGCTTAAATTGATTTGAATTGGATTGTTTCCTTATTTCTAAGTTTAAGAATTGGAATATAAAAGTTATTATTTTGCAATTTTCCAGACTTTAAGTTCACTGTCCGGTTTATGTAAAAGTATTTACGAGCGTCTCTTCAACTGGATCTTGTCACGATGCAATTCGGCACTGACTGAAACATTTCATCGTAAGCAATTCTATTAGGTGAATAAGCAACGGAAGGTTTTTGATGAATGAAAAATCCCACGGAATTAATTACATCCGATAATGTTAGGGAGTTTGAGACGTTTGAAATAATGAAAAAAAGTGATAGACCTTGATATTTTTAATTATTAAATTGTTATTGTATGAAAATTGTTCAGCCAGTAAATCGACCCGAACTTATTATATCGGTGTACTTGATATTGCTGGCTTTGAAATCACCAAAGTAAGTGTTATCATTTTATTTTAATAATAATTTTTCCAGTTTCTCGAGAATTATATCGAAAATTTACTTCAAATTTTATTTTCGTTTACAAATTTCGGAATTATTGCAGTTTCATTGCTTAAATACAAAAATATGAAAAATTATCATTTATAATAATTCATAATTTTTCTATAAATTAGAAGCACGAAATTTTCATAAAAAAAATTTTTTTTTTTGGATGTCTTTTTTACTTCATATAATAATCCTTTTTATTTTATGTAACAATAACCATTAGTTTTTAAAGAAATTTTTTTTAGAACTTAAAACTAGATTTCATCTTTAAATTAAAGACTAAATTAATTGGTTCATTTTGGCCATTAAAACTAGTATTTTTAACATTTGAGTTACTGCATGTCCGACAAAGTGACATTAAACTTTTTTTTCTGGAAAAATGCTTATAATCTTCAAATTTCAAATTATTCGGTTTAATCTTTCTGTTTGATTGTGTTGTAAATTTGAAGTTGTTAATTAGTTAAAATTAAAATATTTCTTTCATATTGTAGATGAATAGTTTCGAGCAATTTTGCATCAATTATACGAATGAAAAATTGCAACAATTTTTCAATGATTTCATGTTTATACGTGAACAACAAGAATATTTAAATGAGGGAATTAAATGGCAATATATTGATTATGGTATTAATATGCAAAGTACCATCGAATTGATTGAAAAGGTTATTCCATTTCTTCAAATATGAGATTCCCTATTTAAATACAGTAAACGTTTGGTTCATCCCACAGCGCCAGTTCACCAAATTAAATACAAATTATTTCAATTTATGTAATTAATTTTGTTTGTAATTATCCTTTTAAACTCATTTTTCAATTCATCATTTCTTCACATTTATTTATTTTTTTAAAATAATCCTTTTACATTCTTCTTTTTTTTTTAATTCGTAATTTACAATCTGTATAATTTCTTAATTATTGGACTGATTAAATTAACTTTTTCTGCTGTTAAATCAATGCAATTATTTTATGGAAATGTTTGTGTGTGTTGGTAATCAAGTCAATCTTTTACAAATTCTTATAAACTTGTGTGTAAATTGTATTTTAGCCATTAGGATTACTGTCACTGTTACAAGAAGAATGTCTTGTGCCAAATGGTAACGATCAATCGTTGCTTGAAAAACTTCTTGCAGCAAATTCCAACAATTCCGTCTTCACCCGTTGTAGACAATCGGCAAGGTATGATGTTAGAATTAATATAACATTCGTTAAATTTTATTTTTCAACAAGATTTTAACAATTTTTTAAAAAGAAAAGCCACATTTTTGTAAAACAAAGTTATGAAAAATCTAATGTCGAAAAATTTTTTATTTCTTCAATTTTTTTCAAAAATTTTTGGTCTCACTTTTTTATCAAATTATTAAAATATTTTCTTTTAGGCATAGCACAGAATCACATTTTTCAATCGCTCATTATGCGGGTAATGTAGCATACAACATCACTGGTTGGGTTGAAAAGAATAAGGATGTTGTAGAAAGGAATGGATTGGAAGTACTTTCTGCAAGTACTAAACCTCTTCTACAAACTCTTTTCCCTTTAAGTTAGTCATTAATTTTTATTCATAAAGAAACCAAAAGAAGTCACATCAAATTTTGAAACTGAAATACAATCTTTTTCAAGTTATTCGTGAAGTTTTATTAATCGGAGTGATGAAGATGTTAATTAAATTGAAAAGTTAATTTTTACGCCTTTTTGCAATTTCTTGTTTATTTTTATTTTATGGTAAATCTATTCATATATCAATTTTTTGAACTTTATTCACAAATATTTTATTATATTATTATATGATCTCACTATTGTTTTTATCCTGTAAATTATAGCTTTTGCTATGCTATCCATTAATTTGTTGTTCAAAGGTCAAAGCTGTGTAGATTTCTGGCCAAAATATGAAACAGCTTTTAAGAAATCCTTTATTAATTCATAAATTATTAATGGATTTTGACAATTAATAAAGTTGCAATTAATAACAAATTTCAAAATTAATGTTTTCAAAAACATCTGTTTTTTCACAAAAAAATATGAACTAAATAGTGAGCTTTCAAAATTGCAGTAGAGGAAGAGAAATCACGATCCAAACGACAATCGATGTCATCAAATACCGTATCATATTTATACAAGGTAAGATAAGGTAAAAGTTTTTCATAACCTTTAACTGCATTTAATTTTTTTTTTCAAATTCATTTCTCAAGAATTAACAGTAATATTCTAAATGAAATGAATGAAATAAATTTTTCAGGAACAATTGTTAAATTTACTCGAAACACTGAACTCAACAATGGCGCATTTTATTCGTTGTATAGCACCGAATAAGACAAGGCTACCAGGTTTTATTGATCCACATCTTGTACTCCATCAATTAAGGTTAGATATCAGATCACTGAAAGCATCGAATATTTTGTATCGGAATCTGAAGTTGAATCATTATTTTAATTAAGTATTTTAAGTATCTTAACAAAACAAATAAAATTTTGTTTTTGTTCATTTCAGATGTAATGGCGTATTGGAAGGTATCAGAATATGTCGTCAAGGATATCCTAATCGAATGCAATTTGATGAATTTATTGAAAGATATCGCATCCTCATATCGGATATTAATTTTGGATATGGAAGAATTGCTGTTCAACGGTTTTGTGATGCAATCGATCTTGATCCAGCATGTATACAAATTGGAAAAACAAAAGTTTACTGTAAAATTGGCGTAATTTCAGAAGTATGTTTTTGCTTATTTATTGTTCCCATGCAGTTTTTTATTTTTTGTTTCTTAAAATTTTTCTCCGAGTTTTGAATATTAAATTAGAATTTATTATAAAATAAATTTATATTTCTTTCTAGTTAGAAAATCGTCGTAAGAATCATTTGAACTCATTGTTGTGCGGAATACAAGCATCAATACGATGGTATTTGCAACAACATTGTTACGAACAGTTACTCAAAAATAGGTATTTAATTTCATCTTCTCTTTTGTTTTCGAAAATATTTTGAAATTTTTTGAGAAAACAATATTTTACCATAAAATTAAGCGAAATAATTTTCAGAGAATCTATTTCAATCATTCAAAATAATATAAGATATTTTACTGAAATTTCTAAATGGAGTTGGTATCGACTGCTATTGACAGTGAAAGAACTTATACCATTAAATAAGGATAAAGCGAGATTAGAGGAACTGATGATAATGAACGATGAATTGAAAAAGGTATGTATTTTAATATTAACTATTTAATGTCAATTCCATTCCTTTAAAAAAATGAATTTGAATTGATATTTTAAGTTTGATTGCTTTATCTAAGCAACGAAATGATACATTTACTGTCTTGAGAATAAAATAATCAAGATAAGGGTAATGTATTTTATTATTGCTACATTAATTTATTGTTGGTTAACTTTTTTTTAATTTAGAAATTAACCAAATTGCAAGATAGTTATGATGAAATTCAAAAACAACTGGATGGAGCCAATAGTAAAATCAAAACTGTATGTTTTTTTTTTTTTTTCCACTTCTTTTCGCTTCTGTTTTTTTTTTCAAATTAAAATTTATGTTTAAATTTTTCAAGCAATATTAAGCATAATGGTGCAGTAGATTAAAAATTAATTGGGATCTGGAATAATTCAAATAATTTTGCCTTTTCTTCTTTTTTAGCTTGAAGATGAAAAGGAATTGCATATTGGGCGGAATGCTGAAATGAAGGAAGAACTCATGCGACATGAAGAACTTATGGAAATGATGGAGAAAAGATTTGATGACCAACATGCTAAAATTATGGTAAAGTAAAATTTCAAATTATTCTTGCAAAATTAAATTTTTTTTTTTGTTGTTGTTAATCTATCAGTTTACCGATGATATGAAAGGAAACTAATAATAAGAAATGATTACATTGGAATTTTTTTCGGATATGTTTCGGTCTATCATACCGTCCTGAAATGTAAATTGCTTAAATTGCAAACAGAAAGTGAAAGTGAATTTCGTGCAGACAATAAAAGTAAGAAAATCACTACTGCTTGCTGAGGGAAAATCACTAAAGAATTTTTCCCAGTCATTTATATCAAAGCAAAACTTCTCTGATAACATTTAGAAATTTTCAATTTTTTTCCTAGTTTCAAAAAAAAGAAAATAAAATGGCGCAACGTTTTTCAATCTTATGTCCATCCAAGAATTTTTTTTTCATTTTTTTCAGCAAATACACAAATATTTGGATGAGAATGAAAAGAAGATTGAATTTATTGAAAGCGAAAAAAAAAATCTTGAGAGTCAGCTGTTTAAGGTAAGTCTGAGAATTACTGGCAACTGATTAACAGTTGTGATAAATGATTTACAGATTAGCAATCTTTTGATAGATTACTTGAATTAAAGTTCCTCGGAAAACTAGAAACAAATATGAACAAATGTTTTCAGTTTAAATTACAAAGATAATTAGATTATTGAAATAATTTTTAGATTTATTGTAGGGAGTCGTTTTAAATTACAAAGATAATTAGATATTGAAATAATTTTCAGATTTGTTGTAGGAAATTTGTTATTTTCCTTTTTTGTTGAAATTTTAATTCTTTTTTTTTTTTGCTATAGAATTCCAGTGAAAAGAAAAAGACTTTTAAGTGTCTAATTTAATTATTTTTAATTTAAAAATTCGAATGAAATAGATTGAAATACAAAGTTTCATTTTGAGATCACAAATTTTATTATTCGTTAACATACAATAATTGACATAAACTTTAACTGTATTATCAGAATTATTGTGATAAATTTCAGTTTAAAATTGAAGAAATTTTAAAAAAAACTGATTATAATTTTTTGTGCAATTGAAAGACATTGCAATTTAATGATGATTTAAAGTTGATCTTGAATTAAAATTTTGATTAATTCGGAAATTATTACTGATTCCCGGAAATTTAAAAAAAATAAAACATCATTTTTGCAATGTATCCACAAAATTTCAATCTAATCAATGTAGTGTCTTGAATAGTTACTTAAATAATTCAGAACTGAAAAAAAAGGTTCAGGTTAAAAAAAGGTCAACTCTAAATAATGATAAAACATTGATTAAATATAATAACAACAATGGATAATTTATAGTGCAAACATAACTGTGAACGAGAATATGAACTTCGACGAAAAATTGAAAATGATTTGGAAATGTGCGAAAGAACGAAAAAAGAAATGGAATTAAAATTAGAATTATTGGACAAGGAACGATGCAAAGAAACAAATATAGTGCAAGAGTATGACTGAGAAAAATTTTTTAACTTAATTCTATATTCATAAATAATGGTTTAATATTGTTAATTGTTACAAAAGATTAAATATGATAATTTATTTTTCAATATTTTAATAGTTAATTTCATAGCAAAAACTCTCTTACGACGATCGACACAAAATTGACTGTTATGATTTATGCCAAAGGATGGTTTCATGAAACATTTTCAAAACAATGTACTTTCAAATTGATGTTGGGAAATTTTTATTTTAATCGACAAATAGAATTTCTTTAAGCTTCCAACAATTCCTATCCGTTTTGTAGGAGAAGAAAAAAATTGAAATTCTTTTTTTCAGTTTAGTTAAATTTTACTAAGAACAGAAATATAAACTGCATGTATTACAGTGCCATTTGTTGTTTTACTCATAAATAAAGAGAAACAACATGAAATAGTATGTTTAAAGTTGAAATGTGCTTTTGTTAACTGATAAACTAGAAATTTTTTGGAATTTGAAAGAAATTTTTGAAGTTAGTATCACAAGAAAGTATCCTGGAATTTTAAACAAAAAAGAAAAACTTAAATCAAATTTTTGGTCCATAAAAATGATAAATGCAATTTTCTTTCTATATAACGAGAATTTCAGGTTAAAAGAACAAGTGAAAAAGTTAACTGAACAAAATAAAAAACAGACGGATGTAATTATCGATTTGCAACATTCTGTTGCGGAACTAAATGTTTGTATAATTGCAATTACTTTATTAATGCAAAAATATATCTTTGACAGAATTTCGTCAAAAATAATACTGATGAATTAATTGTTGCGATTTTATGATGTGATAATTCATTAGATGCTATAACGGCAATTATTTTGTCAGAAAATTCCAGCATTCTATTACAAGAAAACAGTTGAAATTGTGATAAATTGATGAGTTAGAAAAGATTAGATAAATCGAATTACCCAAAACTAAATCACTAATTATTAATCAAATGAAATGAATTAATAGGTTAGCAAAAATTTAGATTGGATCCTTGCAGGAATTCAATGATGATATATTGTGAAATAAACTAATTTTGGTGGAGATTTTTTGATGACAACAGCGCCAAGGGTTATAACAATATTTTATTTGTGACATTAATTTGCAGGAAAAAAACAGCAACTTTGATAGCATAATCAAAATGGAAAAAAAAACAAGAAGGAAAATGGAAAATGAACGAGCCGAACAAGAAATTGAATTGGAAAAATTGAGGGAAAATGCGCAAAAAACAATAACGAAAATGGAAAAATTGGTATACTTACAATATTAATTACAGACAAATACTAATCATGTATTAATTAAACAGTAATTGTAGTACTGATAAATTAAGATAAACAAATTGGTACGATTTTCACATGTGCTAAATGTCATTGCTTCGTTTGCAATGATCGTCGCTTTAAGCAATGCAACGGCAAGCAACATTTAATATGATTTGTATTCATTAAAATTTAACCTAATTATACTTGATAATGTAATTTTAGATAGAAAGTTGTCGTGAGAAAGACAATGAAATTCGGAAATTGGAAAAGAAACTGGATCAAACAGTTGTGGAATCGGAAACAAATATGGCTGAGATGAAAAAGATTCACAAGCAATCGAAGGACGAATTGCAGAATCGTTTAGATGAATTGAAAAAAACTTGTCAAAAGTAAATTTCTTAAATTTTTCATAATATTAATAATCACAATTATCAGGGCTACTTACTAATTACTCGTACATGCAATCAATACAATGCTGTAGTCGTATCCAGGCTTATCACACAATCGGCATTTTAGAGCAGTACATTTCTAGAGATGTCATTCAATTGAAATTTGAAGAAAATTGCAACTTGTATACAAATTTTCAGGCTTGAAACAGAAAATAAGACGCAAAAGATGAAACTTGAATATTCCGAAAAAGAACGCGAATCATCTATTGAGTCAGATTATGGTAATAAGTCCGCTGAATTAAATCCTGATTAATTGCCAATTCAGTTCCTAAATCTATTCCAGATAAATTGCTACAGCTTTTTCATCGAAGTGTAGTAAGAATTGATGTATGGCATCCACCAATCGGATTGTAGCAAGCTATGATAAATTATGCACCTCTTAATTAGCAATTAATCTGATTACTATATAAAATGGTCAAATTAGTATTATTGACCAATATTTGATTTTTTTTTCAAATTTGATATTTTATTAACAATTAATTGTGTTTGTTTGTTTTGTCTTGTTCATTTTTCCAAATCTAATGATTTCTTAATTACTCAAGTTTTTCTAGTAGGTGAACTGTTTTTAAAATTGTTCTTATTCCAGTATCTGGTGGTAGACAAAGTCGTTTGGGTAGTCGACAGTATTCATCTAGTTCAATGGGATCCATCGGATCAATCCGTACATTGAGCAGGCGAACGGTTGAGCCAGAAAATAAATTTTCTTCCGGATTTCGTAGTCCTACCATATTTTCGATGAGTTATTATTCGGTGAGTGACGCATTCATCTTTTTTTTGATGAAAATCGTATTATATTCAGTTCACGATCAAAGATGATAAAATTGGAAATCTTTGAATTTCATTATTTTATTTTGAATATTAGAAAATGAATAGTGAAAATCGAATGCTTCCAGGGTGATTCATACAATCTCTCCAGGAGTTCATCACAAAATCAATTTGCTAACGAACGAAAGATTTCGCGACTGGAACAACAAATCGCATCCGCACACACCGATACACAAATGATGAAACGGGAAATTGAAGTGTATAAGTCGACTCTGGCAGAAAATGAGAAAGTGAATTCAAAGTTCACTATCATAATATACTCTCTTTTGTAGGACGACTAGATCCTTCTAAAGCATTGAATTCAACTAATTTTTATAATCCTTTCATTATTTACCTCCACTTGGAATTCTTTGTAACCGCTTGCAGTTTTCCAGTTCATTCAGTAGTTCTAAACAAATAATAACTTCTCTTATTAATAAACATATTATCGGAATATTAATTATTATAACTTATTTACAATTTTATTCTTTTTTAGGTTTCTGATAATGCTTCAACTTTTTCTTTCCAATATTTTAATGATGATCAATGATCTTTGACATATGATCATTGAATGAACGTTTTTTACATTGCTTTCAAACTTTTCTCTGGAGTATTTCAGGAACGAGATATGTTATCAAAAAAGGTTCGTACATTGGAAATTTCTGTAAAAGAATTGGAACAATCATTATCGAATGAAAACAGGAAAAGTCATGAATATGAATTACGCTTGAAAAAAACTCAAAATGAATTGGAATATGTAAGGGACAAGTATGAAAAAGCAGTGAAAGATGGACAAATGGAAATTATAGAAGAAAGGTTCTTTTCAATTAACAATTTAACCTTTCACCTTCTTGTATAACACTGATCTCTGTTTAATATATTTCATTATAGAAGAAAAATGAGGTTGAAGATGGATGCATTATCAAATACAAATGATCTCAAAAAACGGGATGCCCGACAAGAACAAACAATTGGACAGTTACAAAATGAACTTACTATTAAAACGTCGCAGCTTAATCGAATTCAAGCACAAGTAAAAATTAAGAAACACTAAATACTATTGAACATCCTTGAAAATCACTCAATCCTTATAAAATTTTTATTTAAAAAATGCGGCAGGCAACTTATGTATATAGCCGACAATTTACAATAGAAACAATATCTGACTTGAAAAGCCGTGCAGACTTGACTAGAGCTTCCTTTTTTCCTCTGTACTACATCAGGAATTATACTTTTTCAGGTCAATCATCTTGAAAATATCAGCAAATCAAGGGGCGTTTATGGAGAAACTTGGGAACATCAATATCGGATAGCACTTGCTGAACTGGAAACACTACGTGACGAAAATGCAAGCTTAAAAACAAAAATACGTAGACAATATCGTGAAATCGAACTTTTAAAACGTAAGAATTTGCGTAACTAATTTGCATTATTGCATAATGCAAACATTGAAATTTCGCTCGTTACAAGTTTATTTCTAACCATGTACCATATTCATTTCAAGTTCAGGAAAAATTCACAAATTTATGAGTTAATATTTTTGAAACAACTGTAAGACTATTCAAACCAATAGTAAATTATTGATTTAATGTTACTTGCAGAGCAATCAGAAATGGAAGCTGACGTTGCAATATTGGAAAGCAAAATGGATATGTCGGGAACGAATAAAACAACAACAGCAACAACAGCGGAAAATTCGAATGATAAATGTGACTTCTAATTTTGATAATAACTACCACCCAAAGCATCATAACTAAAATTTCTTGTTTCATATGTTGGAATCTCTGAATTATCAAAATTAAATTAATTCAAAAAACGAAAAAAAAAAAACATCTATATGAAAGAAAGGAAATTATTTTTTTAAGAAGTGCATAATTTTGTTTGCACACATTACAATTTTAATAATTGTTGTTTTCCCTCTGAAAATACTGTTTAAGTCTTCATAGCACTTCTCAATTTCTCGATTGGCTGAAATTTTTTGAATGATACGAACTTTTTCATCCTGAAACAAAGAGAAAAAAGATTAGTACGATTAACGTTGAATATTCAGAAATAATCAAATTTTGAGTATCAGTTTGTTCTTCAAATTATCAATATATTGGATGTAAAGTTTTGCAGGATTTAACTATTGGAAGCTTTTTTATTTATTCATTTTTAACATCATTTTATGTTAGTTAAAGAGCTGTAATAATTGTCATTAATAGCTACCAAAGAATATTACCATGATTGACTAAATAAAAAATAGAAATGTTAATTATCATTTCCTCTCTGATTTTTTTCTCTCATATTAAGCTATGCTTTTATATGGCCTCAGAAAGCGAGAACAAAACTATTTGCATAATTGTGATAAATGAATGTTACTTCTTTCTATTCGCAATTGGATCAAGTTTTTATCCTGATCATCTTTAGTTTTTTTATAAGAAACAAAATAATCGATTAATATTAAAAAATAGCAAATAATTAATAATGTAAGAATAATCATATGCTTGTCTTTTTCTTATTTTGCATCAAATTTCACAGATATGCAATTTGTTGAAATATCTATTCCTGATAGTATTAGCAATCAGTATAAATATTGACAAATTTGACGGTCGATTCATTCCAAAAGAATATTTCTGTAATTACGGTACGGCATTTTTTACATCACTCATACAGGTGATATTTGGTTCATTAATATTTATCATATTATAAATGCTATTCTTTATTTATTATTACTAATTATCAGCTGTTTCCATCAAAGTTTTTATTACAAGTAGTAAGAATTCAATCGTTTTTTTTTTTTTTTTTTTTTTTTTTTTTGAAATATGAATTCGAAGTATTTGTTATAAATATATCATGGAAATCTTTTGCCAAAATTCATCGGGCATTGATCCAAAATCATTAGAAAGTACCATTGATTGCTTTTGTTTCTTTTCATATTATCAATCTGATAATGATGTTTTCCTATTAAAGTTACTATAATGAATTCAGCAATGAAAGTTACAAAAAGCGGAAAATGTATGAAATGTTAAAAAATCGTAAAAATACTAAAAAAGGATAAAAGAAGAAAAATAGTCCAAAAGTGATAATAGAATAAAGGAGCGATGCTGAATGAGAATATTTGAAAAATATAATACTACATGATCAAAATAGTGATTGACAGCAACACAAAAGACAACGTTACTATGTGGACTAGGACAAAATACGTTCAATATTTAGAGAGAAGACATAGTCCTAGCAAAATTAGCCATACCCATCTCATCTAGAGATAACCTGTTTTCAAACTGTTATCAAATTTTTGAAAAATTAATTCGTAATTTGCTCCTTTAGTTGATTCGATATTTTTCAGTTGCAATACTTTAATTGGTCTTGATTTGATATGCCAAATTGGATGATATGGGACGCGTTATAACAAGCTTTTCGAGAATTTCTAGCTTTTTAGATTCGAAAACTTTTCCAAATTCCAACTCCTCTCCTTAGCTTTATAATGTTTTCATACTTTTCCTATTCACCTGCTTGCCTAATTATATCGAATTTAAGAGATTTATACGTGAACAAATTTTAATGAAGAGAAAAGAAGAGGAGTGTCGTAAATATTGAATTATGTGTGGAATATTCTCTTTTTA
Source organism: Mansonella perstans (assembly GCA_037074765.1). Lineage (NCBI taxonomy): Eukaryota > Metazoa > Nematoda > Chromadorea > Rhabditida > Onchocercidae > Mansonella > Mansonella perstans. The sequence continues at coordinate 135,882 of JBAMDO010000172.1, forward strand.
AAATATTTTAATTATGTGATTATTTAATTTCTAGAGTTACGATGATACCGGGATCTGACAGTTCATTATTTCCGGATTCCGGTCGATTTTCTAATAGTAATACCGGAGCATTCACAGCACAACATGGAACACCAAGTTTTCTTTTTGGTTCTCGTAATCGACGTCGAAGTTTGATTATGTCTTTCGGTATGATTTATGTTGTTTCTCCTGAAATGCGGCATTTCCAAGATTGTTAAGGTTCATAATTCAAAGTCCGCATTAATTGAGGCCTGAAATTTTGCGTTGTGCTGAATTTAGCCTTGAAAGCAAAAAATATTTCCAGAGGTTATATCTAAGTTCTGAGTAGTTGGACTATAAATTGCAATAATTTCAC